>JAECUM010015793.1:0-13222 GCA_016617855.1 Megalonaias nervosa | reverse complement strand
TCCTTGGTTGGTGAGCGCTTTTATGGATCTTCCCATTAAAGTGTCACTACTCGTATTGGTGAGGGTAGGGTCACTAACATACAGGATACGCCGCATATTCCAACTTTAAGGTCCGTATTTACTTCCACGTTATCATTGATAAATTCAAGCGACACACCAGAGTCTCTTATTCCTTCTTTCTTCGTGATTTATGTTAGGGTTCCTGCGAAAGCACCTCTCTGCTTAAAACAGCGCTGTTGATCTCCAGATGAGACGTTAGCAGGTTTACAGCTATCCTTTGAAATGTCACAAACACCGTCTGGTCAACGGCAACAACAACCCGGTTCTCCACGTTAGCCTCAACCCAGGTTCACATTGATGCAGCGTCAGGTGGTAGAGTTCGAGCATTTGTAAATGACAATTTGCATTGCATAATGTTGTAACAAGGTATTATTCCATACGGACTATAGTTAAACTATTGTTCAAGTTAAGCGCTTCTTTTCAGAGGGTGAACGTCCATTTCATCGCCATCATTTTGTACTAGTTATGTTTCGTCCAGAAATTGGCTACATTCTCGCTTTGTTTTAATGTAATGTAACATTCGTAAAGTCGTTTTAGTCGCGTTGTCTCCAGTTAAAAATCATACATTCACTTGTTCATTCTGTTAACCGTATGGTTTTTGGTCTTGTCATTCACAGCTAGTACCTGTACAAAACTAGTTTTATTTCCATCAATGCAAAACTTACCGAACAGGTTTGCATGTGCAACATATACTTGCACAGCAGTGTGCCGGCAGCTGTCACGGAGAAAGGACTGTTCTTCTCTCATTATGCATTGAATATGACTGATTTGCATAATTCCATGTTGGTCGTTTGCTGTTGCGAAGGAAGGACTGTTTGCCACTTTCTCACTGAGTTTACTATATTTCCACGTTTGCGGTTTCCTGTTGCGAAGGGAGGACTGTTCCCCTTTACTTTGTTATTATGTACTGAGATTGATCAATCTTCATATTGCATATCTTACAGTTGCTGTTACAAAAAGGACTGTTTGTCTTTACGTTGTTAATATGTACTGAAATTGGCAAATTTTCATATTTTTTACAATAATCCTTTTCTGTGCCTAAGAAAGGACAGTTTACCTTTTTTTCTCTTATTATGTATTGAAAACGACAAATTTACAGATTTTAACTGGCATGTCACCTGGTTTAAATAAAGTGATATAAGGATACGACATGTTTTCCGTCGCCTTTGAAATCCCCGTGACACTATCAGGCAAAGATTCTAAGAGGCAACGTAGCATCGAGAAACCCTTGTTATGTCGGTGAACGCTTAAGTTCATCGAATACCCAAGTAATACAATCTCCGCATATCGGTACTTCTGTACGTTTATGCAACGAAAGCGCTGAATAAATCAGCAGCGGATACTTCCGCGTCTGTATAGATGATTAGCAACTTCAGATAGCGGTGCAAGCCTGTACGAATCAAAATACAAGATTTGGGGTGGCCTCACCGCAGTATGTGGGTCAAATAGTTCTAGGTCTGTTGAACAGTGTATTTCGAAGACGTATCGGAAGCGTTAATGTACTATTTGTTCTCTAGTAATTCAAAATCCGTCAAAGGGCGAGCTTCCGTGGTCGTCAATACGTGGCCATAACATGATTTCTCCAGCTCGGGCAGGATAATACAAAAACATTTACTTTCTCCGAGAACACTAGCAATTGTTATTCTTCAGAAACACTAGGGATGCTATTCTGGCAGCACCTAACGTGGCCACTTCTTCAACCACGAAGCCAAAGTTGCCATCAAAGTTGGAATCGACACTAAAAATGAAAATATTCCGCTGCTGATTTGCATTTTCATCGCCTTAGTAACACGCGCTTTAAAGTGAATGTCGATCCCAGACTGCTTGTGAAGGGCTAAATGCTACAGTGAAAAATAAAACATCATGGGGAACGTATTGGAGTCTTTGTGTGAAATAAGAATTCTCGATTCAACGTTTTTATCTCGGACCATGTACGAGAACGATGTGTGATATGAGCATACGACATGATTATTTTGCTGTCAAGCACAATTTATTTTGCGGGTTCCTAACGACCATTTAACTGCAGCTAAAGTTCAGACACTCCTAGCTTGTCTTGCATTGCCGCACTAGCGGTCTATCCGCAATCCACTTGAGCTATGGTTTACTACCCTACAAAACATCTGTCTAGGAACTTTGTCACCTGCTTGGTAATTATTTGCCATTCTGATTGTTGTAGGCTGCTGTAAATCGTTGATAACGTTTTCTTGCTTCCAGAGTTCATTAACGACAACTAACGTAATTACGTGAAGGGGTTTTCAAACTAAGATTGACAACACAACCTTGCCAGGAGTGGTACCATCATTCTCTCCTGTCTGTGTAACATTATGGTGTCATTGTCTCCAAAAATTACATTGCTGGTGACTCTCCAAAGTCTGAATATTTTACTGTGAGGACTTTCACACGAAAACCATAATGAATGTGCATGACGTTTCCCTTAAAGCTTCGCGAATCATTACTTAAAGTTTTCATTGAAGGCAATTGAATTTAGTTTGAATAGTTTATATACATATTGTCTGCTTCTATCATGCTTCATTGGTATTCATTTATGTTGATAAAGTTCATCAGTGTAGTGTATATTTGTTTCAAATAAGTATAGTTTCTAAAATATAAGTCATAATAAACTTGGCAGAACTTGTAGACATTAGTGGGGACAATAGATAGAATGATTAAACTATGCATTGTTTATAAGGATCTCAATATAATAACTGGAGACATAAATTAATAGCCTATCACATTTTATTTCTTTGCATTAATGTATCATTACATAAATAACGTATTTTAAAACTATTGTATAACATAGTTAAACTATTAGTTCGATATGATCACCCACATAACGTAAGCATGTAATGAGAGAATTTATGAAGCGTGTGTGTGTGTGTGTGTGTGTGTGTGTGTGTGTGTGTGTGTGTGGAGAGAGAAAAATATATTTAATTATGGGACGATGCCCCATTTAAACGAACTGGGTCTATATCACCTCATACTGTATACAATGTAATTGTATACCACAGTTTGACGCGCCTATTAGCAGTGCATGTTAATACACATATAAATGGTGAATTTGTTTCAGAATTTGGTCTAACAGTGCAAATAATTGAGTCAAAAGTGAAATAAAAACCACCTCAAATCGACTTCTAGCAAGACAGTCTCTCCATCTCTCTCTGTCTCTCTCACACACAAACGAACACGTATACGCAGAATTAGTTTTCAAGTTAGACAGACAAGGCGGGTGACTGCCAAGAGCGGACAAATAATCAAACAGCAGCAGATTCTAAAGTATGCAAATATGGATTTGTTAAAAGTGTATTTATTTTGCATATGCGAACCTCTAGTAAGTTTGTTATATTATTCAATGGTGTAAAGTTCTTTAAAGCGTCTGATTGTAAGATTTTATTTTGGGCATTGTGAGGGGTGCTGCAACTATGACAGCGCCTGTAGGAGACAAAATCATATATTCGTCACAGCACATAACGCACACACACACGCACATACACCCTATCTTTTATAACCATAAATAATATGTATATTTCATTCAATATGACGAATACGTTAACGCATATTTTGAATGACATGTGTTGTCATTGTATTCTTAATATTGTTCTTCTCGTCGTCCTCTTCAGCGCTGTCCTTTGTAAGCATTTGCATTAGCTGTATTATATTTAGCTTTTTCAATGATATCGTTTTGAAGCAGTTTCTGCAATCAAGTATGATTCAAAAATACAAAGAAAAGTTTTTGCTACTTTTGTCCACTTCTAAAATCGAACAAATGACGACAGGAGCAAACGCGGGAAAAAAAATTAAGTCGGCATTGCATTCACTTCCCAAATGTTCAAACACACTTTTAACAAGAATATACTTCGCGATCTTTTAGAGACCACTGTATTAACAAATTACAAACAAAATCCACAACAACACATTTCATTTGTTATTGTCCCCACGAAGGATTCGATCCAACTCTTCCATTGTTTTCACTCCTAGCTCTAGGCAACTCTTTTGTGTTTTGATTCATTTCACCTTAACATTCTCTCCATTCTTGTTTGATGCTTTACTCTTATACCCACTCAACCGAACTTTAAAAGTGGCATTATCGAAATGGTTCTTGTAACGTTCTGTTACAGAATCTTACCAGTTGTTGAGTAAAAAATAATCAACAAATGCAACGATATCATTACTCCTTCATCATTTTGCGGCGAGGATCGTTTCGGTCCGTTTTATCTTTGACTTGCGTTTGGATGATTGATTGGAGTATGCTCAGTTGTCTCCTCGACGCTTTAGTGGGCTTTCACGTGCAATTGTTGGAAACGTGTGGTTATCATTCGACAAATAAAATAATGTTTGTATTTTGGTTGCGACCTCGCTAAAACATTCTCTTGCGGTTGTCTTGCCGGTTAGGCATCATATCTCTGTTTACGTTGCTGAAGAGCAAATAGTCCTTGTGATACTCGCTGGCGTCAATTTCGCGCGCAAGGGATGCGTCATCCCTGTACGGGTAAGCCTCGTTGCTGACAATGTGAATAAAAAAATCCCTTTCCATATACAACATCTCAAACATGTCGCCTTACCACGGAATGGTCTTGTCATATTAAAACCTTTACACGAAAAGCAATTGCAATCCCTTGACGTATTCCTTCTCGGACTCGTCTGTTGCGGTGGTGACGTTCTCACCTAGATATACGAAGACATCTAAGTACACTGACAAAACCGTATCACCCAATGAACTCACAGATCCCGCAGTCTGAGCCGTACAATACAGCTGCAGGTTTTGTACGTGGACGATATAGTTGAGTTTCCAGGTTTAGTGTACTGGACAAACTTACGAACGGAATCGTTGAGGTGGAGACAAACATCCGTGGTGCACCGAGCTCATCGGCAATGGATAATCTTTGCGTATTGAAGCTTGTCCAGATATTTCATGTTCACCTAAAAAAAACGCACCTTACATCAGTGTAGCTCTCATACTCATGTATGTTCGTGAAAGGGAAAGTTTCAATGGAAAATCACCTACTTATCGTCTCTATCACTACCGGTTTTATCCGACCACGCGTGGGCTGCTCGCGCTCGAGAGACGTATGGTTCGCCATTGAAACCCTGCCTCAAATTACACGCTCGATAAGCAGATTCTGATCAATATCAGTAAGTATCTTCAGCTTGACATAGTTGTTCGGCAGTAATGTATTCCATGTCAGTCTCGTGGACGGGAAGTAATGCGCATGATTGAGCTTGTACACGCGGATGACGGTATCATGACATTTATCACGAACCGTCGCAAAGACATTTCCAAGCATCATCATATCCGTGTGCTAAATCAAGTCGTGGTAGTCAAAAAGATTTCGTCCACCAAATGAGGACCATACAGTGTTTGCATGCGCAAAGGTTTCGTCACAACTCTTTCGAGTGACAGCGACGAAAGGAATACGTCAATCGGTGACAATTTCATTTAAGAAAACATTGTTTATTTAGCCATATATTCGTAAGTATACTTCCCTTTGCAGGTGAGCAAGCTGCAATTTTCAAGTGCAGCACAGTGGCATCGAGGAGAAATTGGAAAATGATAGCCTCTGTTAGAAACTCCCCAGGACTCAATCTTTTTACGACTTTTTCAACAGTTTCTTACTTGGACATAAAGTAATTGTCTGTGTTGTTAGGAATGCTAATTATTGGTGCGTTCGATCACGTAGAGACTCCTCACCTGATCAATTGTCCATCGCACGCGCGCAGGCTATTAAGCACAACCGGAAATCTTGTTTGACCTAGGAGCATGTAAATGTATTGTTATAAATCCAAACCGAGTAACTTGTGTTTTTGAAAAAAGGTTTTGAACGTAATCATATCCATGCCCCCTGAACAACAAGTATAATAAATATTTTGCAGGGTGTGATTATCAACTCCGTTAAACACAATTAAAATACTGCAGTTGTATCTGGCTATTTTAGGTATTTGCGTATATCCTTGAGTAACATAAATCGCGTTTTGTGTTTATATATGTACCTCGAGAAAATATCCCAGCTGGATTTTATTGTTTGTCCAGCATAATATCATCGTACACTACTAAATTATTAATAAGTCCATCAAGGTCATCCACTGATGTCGCTTCATCAATGCTGGTAATATAATCAATAATATCATTACCGTCTTCATCCAGCAACTTTGCATTTTCATTAAAATCTTTAAGTACTTCATAGCATCGTTGATCATCTACAAATGGTGCCACTAAATATAACTTATCCCATTTGAGCCATCTCATTATCAGATTAAGCAATAATTGCTTCTTACCACATCCAGATGGCCCAATTTTCATCATTCTAATAGAATTCGGTAGCGCTGGTGATGTTTGACTGGCTCTTGCTTTCGTGTCGCTGGGAAATCAGTTATATCCATAATAATAAATAATATGAATCTATAGTGTGTTCAATGCAAGGCACCCACCCCAACCTTTGGTGGGACCAGTGGATTAACAACAATGATAACAAAAAGTAAAAAACGCGCACCGACAGGTAAGTGTGAAAATTGTGGTACAAGCAAATACAAATTTATCTCCCTCGACAAGTCTACGAAAACAGGTGGTGATATCGCTACTTCGTTGGGAAAATTACCAGTGTTCGAAGTATCACGGAGAAAAACATTTACCCGGATACAATTATTGTGGTCCTGTAACTCGACTTGATATCCGACTTGACGAACGAGATCAACCAAGACCAGGAGAGTATCCAATAAATACGTTTGATCAAGAGTGTCATGTTCATGATGTTGCGCATAAAAACAAAGATTTAGAACATAGGCATCTCGCAGATGTGAAGTTGATTGATGCGTTAAATTCTATACCTGATAAATCTTTTAGAGAAAAACTTGCTAGTTTTCTAATGAAATCTGCTATGAAGGGTAAACTAATGCTAGGGGCTGGTAATCAATTATATAACTATCATAATGGAATCTGTTTATTATAGCCCAAAAAGATATTGGAGAGGCAGAGCAGCGATTAGTAAACTTGCTGAAGCAGCAAAAGTCCCACGTGTTGTTGCTGCAGCGTGGTTAGCACGACAGGCAATATGGCAAATCTATCTACGTCCACCTAAAAAAATTCAGTATGCACATTTTGATGTCAGCGCTCCCAGTGAGGTTCATCAAGCAGATATTTTATTTTTACCACACGATACTATTAAAACACTTGGACGTCAATCACGCACAAACAAATACGCGTTAACTGTCGTTGACGTTGTAAGTAGATATAAAGAAGCAGAACCATTATCAACTAAAACAGCATCTGAAGTTGCATCTGCGTTTCAACGAATTTATCAACGAAGGCCTTTGCGATGGCCACATTTGCTACAAGTTGATCCTGGCAAAGAATTTCTTGGTACGGTATCATCTTTGATGAAAAAACATAATGTTAAAATCGGACAAGGACACACCTCAATTCATCGTGAACAGGCAATAGTTGAACGATTTAATCGAACACTCGCTAAGCGGTTATTTTGATATTAGTATGCACAGGAAATAATTCAAAATGACAAGAGATCTCGTGAAAGGGTTGCAAGTTTACCACTGTGCGCAGATTCGGAACAAATTTGGTGCACTAAATAAAGTTAAATACGGAATGGCTGATGATGGGACTACCATTCATGTTGCACCGGAGCGCTTCTGCGCCAACAGATAATTTGTGTGAGATAAGTGAAGCGTGTACGATATACCAAGTTGACTTAGATGAAGACCGTTACGTCATTGCAGCTGTCATACTCGTGTATGTTTATGAGAAGCAAAGTTTCAATACAAACGCACCTACATATTGCCTATCCCCACATGTCGTCTGTATCCAGGTACATGCTGAAACTATTTAGGACTACGCGGTTTTATCAGACCACGAGTGCGATCGCGGAAGATTGAGTATGGCTCGCCATTGAAATGCTGCAACAGATTCCACGCTAGACAAACTGATGCTGGTCAATGTCCGTGAGCAGCTCCAGCTCGACCTGTGTGTTTAACACCAACGCAGTCCATACCATTCCCGGGAACGAGAAGTAATGCAAGGGATCTAGCTCGTACACCTGCATGACGGTGTCATGGCATTATCACGAAACGTCGAAAGGACTTTCTCTAGCAGCTACACGTATGTGCGCAAATGCAAGTCATGGTAGTCATACAAATTTCGACGACCAAACGCTTTCCCTTGCTCAGAGCTTTCGATGGATAGGCTTTCGCGTGACAGAGACGAAAGGATGGCGTTAAGCGGTGGCAATTTTGTCTTACAAAACCTTTACGTTAGGTCAAGTTCTCGTAGGAATAGTTTCTTTTGCAAGTGAGTAGCTCAGCGGAATCGACGAATAATTGTCAAGCGATCGTCTCTACGGGAAACTCCATTGGATACAATGTTTGTAATGAGTTTGTCAAGACTCTCTCACCCGAGCGTTATGAAGTTGTCTTTCATGTTTTGAATGATAAATACAGGTTCATTCGATGACATTACAACTTCATAATCAACTGGCCATCGAACACGAGCACGGTATGAGGAGAAACGGAATTATTGTTCGTAGTACATTCGCAGATGTAAATTGCATGCGGCATGTATGGGGCTTCTCCATATGCATCAGTCATCCGGTAATGATAGCGAACTCTGAATCTGTCAGGAGACGGGCATTGCCCACAACCGTCGGTTTCAAAGCGACCACCTCAGGTCCAACAAGGAGTGGCCACCGGCAAGGAAAACCGTTGGTGGGTCCATTTCGCCGTAACCTCGAACAATGGAAGGAACAAAGCGGCGAAGTGTTGTCACGATACAACATTGGCGACATTCTAGATCCGTCGCATCTGGCAGTTGTGTAGCAAAACTAGCATGCGAAATGTTTAGCAACTTGGGTTGTATAGGTCTGAATGGCAAGGGTTTTTGATAAATGGAACTCACGCGAACGTTGAGCTATTCACAGTTCGTTTAAATGCTTGTATGGCTCTAGGTCTTAAATGATATAACAGAAAGAAAGTGAAACCAACAATTCTAGTAAAATCAGCAAGTAATTTACTTACCTACATTACAAAGTGAAAATTAAATATATACCTAAAATATCCAGAATTAAATTCCAAATAATCCTAAATGTCTTGTCACAAGTCCAATGCTATAGAATGTTCCGAATTTATTCCAGTGGTCTTGAATATCCGGATATATTACAATCATGCAATCCATTATGTCTTTGAATGTGTTCATAAAATAAAATATAATGTATTAGTTCAAAAGACGGAGGACACTTTTGTAATTCTAATGAATATTACAAATGAATAATTCCTCTCGAATTATATATGACGTTAACAACACATCTGCAAGCTCTAGTATTCAATTCCAACTCACTGTTAAAGAACCGGAATTAATTATTTCCTTCTCAAATCCCTATTTATATATTTATATTTACACATTTGCTGGACGTGGTGTGATTAATGCTAAAAGCGAATTCCAGTCCAGTTGTCAACAGGACATGGTCTGCAATATTCCGAACTCTAATGATATAATGATTATATTTGCAACGTACAATCATAGACAAAGATTATCTATATAAATATTTCTGATACACTGTCTAAAGTACAACATACAAGCATGGACAATTATTCAGCCCAAACTAAATATACAT
Organism: Megalonaias nervosa; assembly: GCA_016617855.1. NCBI lineage: Eukaryota > Metazoa > Mollusca > Bivalvia > Unionida > Unionidae > Megalonaias > Megalonaias nervosa. The sequence goes on along the minus strand of JAECUM010015793.1, from coordinate 3,554 downwards.
AACACAGCCAATACAGGACATTCATCTCCCAGTTGCACCGACTTCAAAATATTCTTGCCGAGCTCTGGTATGATTGTACGCTGGGTTAACTTTCCCAAACACACAATACAAGTCATGACCGTGCAGCGACTGCTGCATGATAAATATATTCAGGCGGAATCGAAACGGATATCGTTTCGTCCTGTGCTTCTTGCACCGGCAAAAACAACCGTGAAAGAATTTTATTCTCGCGTTATGATTCTACCCGTCTGGACCATCCATGTGGATCAGCGACATAAGCTTAGCATCAGTCCGCCTATATGAATATTTGCTTTGCACAAGTGGGGATAGTTTTTGTCATTTAAGTGGTTGTTCCACACGAATATATTGACGGCCATACAGTGGTTGCGGTCCTCATTCATATTAGAGTGGCTTCTGTACAGGAAATACTGTTTATCAAACAGAAGTTCCACACAGGTGTTGTTGGTATTTTTGATGATCTGCACTATCGTGTGAGAGATACAACCCGGACATGATCGCTCATTAGAAACACGATTTGTCATCGTTTCTCTTGTTTGTCAAAGACCTATGTGGAACATACTTTGGTGTTGGAATATAATTCCCCGAAAGGCTTTACACGGGGAAATATAATGTCCAATGGTCATGCATCTGGATAGAGTCCATTATGTACCGGCTTAGTTTTTCTACTTTTCGAGGATCGATGCAAAAACATTGTCGATGTGATCGATGGCCTCGGTGCCTTCCCGGTTCAAGATTATATACAGGCCATTCTTAAACGACAGGGTACATAATCAAATACATATTGAGAACAATGTCCACATTAACCGTGTAGGTGCCTGCGTGTCCTAACGTTGGCACGATTCCAGGCCGTATCTTCGAGAGAAGCTTCATATCGTCGTTGCCTGGCTTTGTACGCTTGCGGAATGATTGAATGGTAATTTGTTAAATCACTGTAGCGCATGTGCAACTTAAATTCTGGTGGCTATTGCTGACGATCATACGCGGAAGTCTAATATGCTACAGTGGCTGCGAGAACATGTCGATTTTCTACTTTTTCTTGTGCCTGTCGACTTTCTAAGCCCATAATTTTCGCGAATAATTTGAGTTCATTCACAGTTTCCCTCCTAACCGGATGTGGATCATCCACGAGTCATAATACTGTCAGTAAATCTGCAATGTATGTACTTCTTATGTAGTCTAGAGAGAAATACCTGCGCTAATTCCTTTATGCATATTTAACAATAAACTTTTGTCTAATTGCTTAACAGGTGATTCTAGTTTTGTGAAATTAGATGCATTTTATCAAATTACGTTTATTTTATCAAGATTGGAAACAGCACTCATCGATCTTTGTTATCAGTACATTGATGTTTCTGTTTACGTGGGATTTTGTTTCTTCAACACCGTCGCAGTTATACCATGCCGGTTTTTCCTTCAGCGGAGACGACATTTTAGCGGGGAAGATTTTGCCGACGCGCGATATAGAAATTTTCATACCGATCCGCTTCCCCGGCATACCTAGTTACGCGATTTGACTCCTATACGGTGCATTTGAATCACGAAACGCGAGAAAGTGTGATTTACAGTACTGGTCATATTCTGTCGCAATGTTCACGTTTTCCAGGACAAAAGCTCTCTAATCGAATGAAACACTGTGCTGTCAGACCTGTAACACACACACACACACACACACACACACATTATATATATATATATCTTTAATCTCGATTCACAGTCCTAACAGCTTCCAACACCTCTTGGTCAAATTAAACTAAGTTCGTTTGTATGCAACATTATGTCATTCAGTAACCACAGAAAAATGTGGCAATCTTACTGTTCATGTTGAAATCTGGAGTGGTGTCTCGTATAGAAGGATATTTAACTATGTATCCGTCTCTGCAGCGTGTTATCATGTTTCGGCTGAAACTAAAAATTCATCAAACTGTTTTCTGGAAAAATCAGTGAATACGTTCCTTCATAATAGTGATTTTCTCCAGCAACAAACGGACCATTCTTTTGCATGCTCATGTCCAAACATGGTATATTTCGTTGAACACTTGTCTTTGAACTTGAGATTACCAACAACTATAATTTCTTTAAGAAGAAATATGACCATTCCTCATGCTGTGTATCATTTGTAAATATTCCTTGTTATTGCAAATGAATTCGTATTGGATTTTGCATATAGCCTATGTTAAAAACATCTATCGCTGTATTCAATGTTTGCATTGGTTCCGAGGTCACCTGTTTCTTCATTAAATATTTCAATCCCCTGACTGGGAGTTTCAGTATCTTCAAGGTCGTCAATGAGCACTCGCAGCGAACTACATCATTGACTTCAATCTCCTTGAATTATATCATGAAATGACTTTTCACGCCATTTGAGTTTTTAGTCGCCGAGTTTGTTACTTGCACGTTGGATGGATATGTGTATGCATGTATGTAGGTAGGTAATTATATGTGCGTGCGTGCATGTATATATTTATGTAGCTATATATGTATGTGGGCAGGGAGGCAAGTATATAGGGATTTAGGTAGGTCGTTAGGTAGGTAGGTAGGTATGTATGTATGTATGTATGTGTGTACATATGTATGTATGTTTGAATGTATGTATGTAAAACAGAAAAACAGAGAAAGAGAGTTTACCTTTGGCAGGTACAAGCAATGTAAATTATTGTAACTAATTTATAGAGAACTCTAATAGTACCAATAGAAAAGTGGAAAAAGTGGAACGGTTCTTATGAGTCAGATACAATTTCTTAGTTTAATTCATATAAGTTTAATTAAAATGAAGTGAATGCGAAATTCATTCAGAGACTTTTCTTATGACGCAAATAACAGTGTAGTTTGCTCAAAAATATTGACAGCCAATAAAGATTCGAGGTAAGTTGAATGTCATGCTGCACACGTTTTAGTTCAATTGGCCTCTCTCTCTCTCTCTCTCTCTCTCTCTCTCTCTCTCTCTATATATATATATATATATATATATATATATATATATATATATTTGCTCGCGTGTGTATTAGCTTTGCCTTTACTTTCACAAGGTGTACACATCGTATTATTATCCAATACACGTGGTTTACATTTGAAATTTCCTTTTTATTTGTACTTTGAGACAATATTTATTATGCAGTGACAAATAAGCTGCATGTATTCATCAAATTGATTTTTTTTTCCGTTGCGTACCCACGTCATAGAAATTATTGTTTAATGACTAGTAATGAATAAATCCTCGTTCAGTGAGCTACAGTCTGGATGATTCCATGTTTGTTCTTTTAAATTCGGTGCAATATATCACCTTAAAGTAGCAGGCTGGTACTTTTTTTAAGAAGGATTCTCTTTGAATTACAACTTAAAATAATGCGTACATATTGGAGGGTTGCTCTGAATATGTAAACTGAGAACAGTTTATACCGTAACATCCATGTATACCAATTTAGTTGAATATCAGTTAGTCCTGTTCAAATGCGTTTTTTTACAGTTCTATCTTTCAGTCTTATACTATTTACCTGTTTGACATGTGGGACAACCAAGACTCATAGGTTTCGAAT
>JAECUM010015792.1:0-94226 GCA_016617855.1 Megalonaias nervosa | reverse complement strand
GTGTGTGTGTGTGTGTGTGTGTGTGTGTGTGTGTGTGTGTGTGTGTGTGAGAGAGAGAGAGAGAGAGAGAGAGAGAGAGAGAGAGAGAGAGAGAGAACTACTGTACGACCTGTTAAAGTTTATCCAGAAAGGGATCGTGTGTGTCAGGGATTGATTGAGATAACTGTAAAACAACTGAACAGTGTAATACTAGATTTTTTTTAACTAGACGAAGCGCTTCTGACTCACAGTGAGTCTTTTTGAAAGGCAGTTTCAAAACCGAGACAAACAAGACAAGCAATAAACATATAGCAAAGTTGAATTCACAGAACTATACATGACTTTTGGATTTAATTAAAGTATTCTTTCAAAATTGTGGAATTGAACCGTACTGGTTTGAAGTCTGATGATATAATTACTTAATTACAAGCATGAAATCTGCGCTTTACTGTTCAGGGCCGGACCAGGTCAAGTGTTGGGGTGTGGTGGTCCAAAATTTCCAAACGGTACTGGGTTTCCTCGAAAGGGCACCAAAGCAAAAATCTGTCTCTATTTACTCAGAGTGTGCCTAATACCCAATAAACGTGCGCAAGAATAAAACAATGGTCAAATTTCAAGTGACAGGTGTCTGTTCGTTTGAGTGTGTGTGTACGTTTTTTTAAGCCTGGGGGTGTATGGAAACCACAGATGCCCACCCCCGATCTGGCCCTCACTGTGTTCAAGTTTGAATTTTAAGTTTATTTTTTAAGGACTTTTCTTGCTAGAATTATCATAATAATGCTTGTCTGCATATTTGTTTATACCACACCCTTGCAACAAAGGTCACAGTATCCTATATGTCATACTTTATCACCACAGGTTTTCTTTGCACGCTGTGTAAGTACTAACCCATTATGTACGTACTATCGTATCAAGAATCACGAACCTTGGTGAGGGGATGTCTATCGAAGAGAACTACTTCCATATACAGAGTTAGATCATTCTGGTCCATATTTCACTGATTGGGGTTATATTTTGTATTTGATGTTCCTCTGTCAGGAACTGTTCATGCCAGTATTGCAAAATTTGATGTTATAGGTCTGTTAGCATGACACTGTTACGACAAGAGAAGTTTATCGTGACCTACATTTCGCCTTTTACTGATGTTTGTTTTGTTTTTGGAAGAAACTCATTATAAAATAATGTCATCAGGTCCTACACAGAACCATGAAACATAGTGAGGGGATGCATCTTGGTAAGTACTATTCTATTACTTGAAAAAGATGTATATTTTAACTATATATCATCCTTCAATGACTATTAATATTCTGTGTGGTACTTACATATCACAGAAGTACTTACATATCACAGAAGGCCTTTTCTTACCGATGCATTTGGAAATAGGAATAAATAGGTTTATTCAATCTTGGCCGGATCGGGGCGGGGACCTCCCGGGCTAAAAAGTACACACACACAAACGTACAGTCACTTGAAATTTGACCATCGTTTTCTTCTTACACAGGCTTATTGGGTATCATGCACACTTTGAGTAAATAGGCACATAGACTATTACTTTGGTGCCCTTTCGAGGAAAGTCGGGGCCCTTTTTAAATTTTGGACCCCCCCAAAACCCCTCCCAACCCAAAACAAAATCCCCCCAACCCCCAACCCCCCAACAAATAAAACAAACACTTGACCTGATCCGGCCCTGTCAATAGTACGCGTTCCATATTAATGCCTTGTAAATTGTATATTGTGACGTGTTATCCTCAACGGATCAAACGTGTATTGTACATGTGAATGAGTATTGGGATTTCGATACATTTGATGAGGCCATTATGTGTAGTGACATGCACGAACTATGCTTCTAATATTGGTCATAATGGCTGACACTCAAAGAATACTCCAAGCCTGAGGCATTGACCCAGTATATTCTGGCTTCTAGGGAGGGTCAATGATAATATGTATGAAGTAGATTTTAAAAGCAATCATTTAAAAACAAAATAATCTCTTCTTTTTCTCAATTCGTTATAGTACCTCTCTGATAAAAAAGTAATGTTCTTTTATTGTTTTATGCCCTGTCACAGGATCAAGATTTTTGTCGTCAAAGTCACTTTAATCTGAATATATTTGCTGCATGGACAAAATTTACATTGCCTGTTGAAGACTACAAAAAGGTGAGCTATTCATAAAATTTTGATATTTTAGTCAGTGTAGGTCAAGTGAGTAATGACACACCTGCAAGGGATATATTTGAGAAAATAGATTAAAAACTTACCAAATTCTCTGATGGTAATTTTATGTATGTTTTGTTGTGACTGATCATTCTTTGCTTCGATGGGATCAGAAGCAGAAGTAGGTACTTCAACAATGCCACGACCACCTGTAGTTTTCCTGGGGTGAAGCAGTTTCCTCAGTTCATCTAGAGTCTTTTGTTTTTCTCCATGTTCAATATGTTTTTGAAGCTTTTCTTTTAATTGCCCTATTTCCTTGTCTTTTAGCTCCAATTCTTTGTCTTTAAGTTCAAGATTATGCTTTAATTCTTTTACTGACATTGCATTTTCATACTTTAATTTGAGTAATTCTTTCTTCATTTCACTGTTCATCTTATCAAGACTTTTATCATCCATTTCATTTTCTATGCTCAACTGTTTCTTCTTTTCTTCAAGATCTTTAAGTGACTTCTCTCCTTCCTTTGATATTGATGTTTTGAATCGCTCCAAGTTTATTTCATAGTCTTGTCTCATTTCTTCCACTTTTTCCTGTAGAAGCACAGATAGCTTTGCTCCTCTCTTTCCAATGATAGCATAGCATGATTTAATATCAGTTTCCATTTGATGAACCTGTACACTCATATCATCCATGCATCTGTCAAGAGTTTCAAAGCTGATTGTTCCAGGACTACCACATCGAGTTGTTCTTTCAGGATTGTTATTCATTTCATATTCAGCCAGATGGAAAAGTGATTGCATTTTGTCATATATTACCTTTATGGTTGTTTGATTCAGACTTTGGCATACATCAGATTCCAGGTCACATTGATTTCCTTTGTCTAAAGCTATTGGAATTTGAAAAGTTGAAATATACATAACGGATATCACAAGAAAACTCCAAAGTGGATAAACTGTGATTTTTATACAGGGAGGGAAGATACAGTATTTTCAGAGACAATAAAATATCAGTTATTTAAAAGTTTCACATATGATATTTTATGGTCATTACTTATATTTATAATATAATATTTTGAAGAAAAGAGTAGGTTTTAGTAGCAGAAATAGGTGTCACTTTTTTCACTCTCTTAAATGTACAAGTTCTTACTCTCTACTTCCAGTGAATCTTATAACAAGAAATTAGTTCAATTCTTGCATGTCTGAATTCATCTTTATATGCCCTGTTGTATATATGGTTATAGACTGGCAATGTCAATAGTTTCCAAGCCATCACTCAGGTTACAAACCTGTAGATAACCAAAGAGCACATGCTAAAATCTCTCATTAAAACTCCATCTCATATATGGTGAAACATGAGCCAATAATTACAAACATTAATTCTCACATATACATGACTAATGATTAGGAAGTTATTTTACATTTGTTGTATAGGCATCGCTGCCCCATCCCATAGTCCTACACCCAAAGAATGGACCAAAAGATGTTACTGTTATTCCCATCAACAGACATTCTCCAAATCATATCCAATTTTTTTAAAATTTCAGTCTTGAACACTGTAAGATATGCATGGCATTAAATATGTCTAAATGAAATGACAAGCATGCAGATGGGTAGCTAATATTCCCCATTCCTTTTAAAGGCAACAAGTAGTAATTGTTCATTTCAACATCAAAATTATTTTTGTAACAGCCATATTAATTAGTGAACCTAATTTAATTGATAAATAAATCTTTTAATCTTTATTAACTATTCAAAACATAATAAACAATAAACTGGGTAGAGATGAGGTTAGGAAGGAAGTAAAATAACGATTTTGTCATGGACATTTGGGTTTCTACTCATTAGTGGTGCAGTAACTGACAGTTTTTCATCAAATGAACATCATTTAAGAGTTATATTGGGGTTATATTTTCAGCATCAATCAAATTTTAGTTGCCAGGGCTATATTTTCAGCATCAATCTTTTTTAGTTGCCAAAGTTTCATTGAACATGTATCTTGAGGTGAAATTATGTATATGATTGGAATTTTTCATAGTAAGTGACTCCGTGTTGATACATTACCACAAGGTATGTTCAACATTCTCCAGAACATGGGCTGCATAGTGATTTTTAACTGTACCCATTTGATGTAAATGTAACTATAAAAAAAAAAACAGGATGCAGGCCAGATGTGGCCCGTGGGCTGTAGATTGCACATGCCTGGCATACTACATTTGTAGAAAGGCATGCAAAATGATTACAAAAATGAAACTACTTGAAAAATTAAATTTTGTAGAAATTGTTTTGATGTGTTTGTAGACATGTTTTAATGTGTTTCCAACTAAATCAATTTGTGCTTTTTCTATTTATAGCATTTTTTCGTGCTTACTTTGCAAGAGCCTTGTTAACATGACAATGTAAAATCTATTTTACGTATGGAAATGAAATTTGGTAGGCATGTTTATATGCACATGTTAATAATGCATGCACATTTTATGTCATTTAGTTAAAGTTTGTAAGTTGTATCTAATTTGTGGGTTAAGCTTGATACATAAACTAATTGCTGGAGTTGGAGGGAAGAATACAAATTTCTTAAACCTGTATCTAGCTTTTATTATCTAAAACTAAGTTAGCTTTTGAAAACAGAAAAAAACATTGATGTTGATTTAAAGCTTTCTTGGTTTCATGTTAAATGAGACAGAGAGATATTACAAGCACTGTCTAATGAACAATTCTGTTTTCATTTTTCATTTTTCCATATAATATATGTCATTTCCTTCTTCCAATCTTCGGCCAGGTAATCAAGATTTCACCTCCACAACATCATATGAATTTGGGGTAGCTGGCAAATAGATATTATAAGGGGTCCTTGTTGTTGTAGAGGTAATTAAGATGGTTCATATGAAGTTGAACACTTTTTACTTACATTTTGTTGAGCCTGGCTGTGAAGTACTGATGCCATCGAGATCTGATCTTAGTGCATTAGTTATCCAGTAATAACCTGCTTCCTCCAGTACAAGCAGAAATCTTTCAAATGCATCTGGTCCTCCTTTTGGCAGTAATTGCAGTAATGTATACGTCTGCTCTGATTCTGTTGCCTGGTTCTAGAAATGGAAATAGCCCAATCAGCCAATACTAAAAACCCTTTACTAGTCTTTGTTCTCTCACCTGTGATGTAGGTATCACTCATCTGGCACCAGTCATCATTGTCACCAGTAGTGTTACTGGTAAAACTTTTAGGGTCAGAGTGTGCACAAGTTGCTGGATAAATATACACGATATTGAGACAAATCCTGAAAGGTGTATTACAGTGACCCAATTTGGTTTGAAATATGCCTATTCTAGGTTGCACTATTGGTTGATGTTTGGTTGCATTAGGTTTGATGTCATTATTACAGGATAGGTACAAATATTGAAGCAGTTGTTAATAAATTCCAAAAAGAAGAGTAGAGTTACCCATTTGTTGGGCTACATATGTTTATCACAATACAGTGTAAGTTTTACATTATTTTTTGTGACTATTTACGAGTTATGGCCCAGACAGACAGGAGGAACACAATCGTTGACCAATTTTAATATGTCCTGAAAATTAGGATACAGCAATATAGCAGTGGTAAGCAACACATCTAAGAATCACCTTTAGTTCAAGATTGGTAGTAACAATTGAAAAGGTAGTGTAATGTAGGTCAGTAGGTCAGAGTTACACAGTTTTGGTGCACTACACATTCATCTGAAGTTCAGCCATAGTAAAAATTTGATGTTAATAATAAATGATGCAGTATAGGAATTTTAGCATTGACAAGGAAGTGATAGATGGACATACACAGAAGTACAAAGTAGATCCCATATACATCCTGCTCATTAACATGACAGAATAAAAAAAAGAAATATTCCACAAAAGTGATAAATTTGATACCCTTGTCTGGGATGTAAATATTTATCAATTTTCATTCCAATGATTCTATGTTTCAGAGTTTAGAATCAGCATACTAAAAATAAATGTAGCCTTGATTGTATAACCTTGATATGTGGCCTTGACCTTCAAGAAAGGATGGCAACACACCCTCTAGTTCTGATGTGTTAATGTACCAAATATCATCCAGTCAGTAGATTGCTTTCAGCAAACCTTCAAAACTGTATAACTGTGGAAGATTTTGTAAAAGTCACAGAAGTATCTATGCATACTGATTCCACATTTTCCTCAAGATGTATGTAGGCAGTGGCATTCGTATAGGTTTCACACAGGATGATTGCTAGGGTAAACATTAAATTCAGTGTAATCCAAAGTGAGATAAAATAAACCAGAATTATACAAATGACATGTCATTGCATATCACCATGTTTTCAAGCTGTTACACCTGGGATATGGTCCAGGGGCAAATGTTACAATGTTGTAAACATACCTTTCTCATTTCATATTCAGTTAGTATAAATACATGTATGTTTATATTGTGAGAATCTCGATTGTTTCCAGATTATGAGTGTTAAGTTGGGATCTTAACAGTTTCCTAGTTAGGAGCCAGGAGATAGTCCCCTTCCCCTGGGTCTATGCTGGATATATGAATGATTACATCTCATGTCCTTGCCTAATACATGGTTAGAAGGTGGGAATCTCAACTGTTTCCAAGTTATGACCTAAGGGCAAGTACCCAACTTAGGGGTATGACTCATGTCATATTTCATCTTATGTCCTTCAAACTTAAAATTGTTATGATGTGCGAATCTCAACAGTATCCAGGTTGTGACCAAGGTGCATCAGCCCCACCTTTGGAGCAAGACTAGAGAGTGTCACCCTAATACTCATTACATATGTTATAGCTCTGGCCTTGAGGATGACACAAATTAATTTTCACATTTCCACTTACGATACTAAAAATACTGAGACTTTTAAATAAGAAATATCCCCAGTCTCTTGTCCCACCCATAAGGATCATATTAAAATATTAAAATATTTTGCATATTTAAATACCACCCCCACCCCCAATCATCCTGAAGTTTCAAGTCTTCGTTTGTGTAGGAGATACACTACATTACTGATTGTGAGACAGACAGACAGACAAACAGGCAGGAAAACATAATATGCATCTTTTTTAAAGTGCACATGAATAAAGTTATTATTAATTTTTGTAGGACTTATAAAAGCATGAAGACTGTCTTTGATAATTATGAAATGGTTTCATATATTATCAATGCATAGAAACTAATCTTTGATTGGTTGACAAAGTACACGTTCCATGAAAGAACTTGTTCACGGCATGTGAAACAAAATACTTTTCACATATATTTTGAACTAAAAGATATAACTGATAATTACCCAAATGAACTACTGTTTGTTGACAATGCCCCGCACTTTCATTTTAATACAAATAATACTTCCATAACAACTTTAAACCATAGAAAGTCTAGCTGAAACATTATTTTCCATAGAAAGTCTAGCTGAAACATTATTTTCCATAGAAAGTCTAGCTGAAACATTATTTTCCATCAACCCTATTAATATGATCTTCCAAATGTCACTTATTTTTTCATAAAATATTGACTAATGTTTTACCATCACCTGAACAAGGAATGGATAAGCAGATAAACTAGTAAACAGGAAAAGAAAAATAGCAAATAACAACAAATGCATATTGCATGAGATTATTATTATTATTATTATTATTATTATTATTACTGCAGTTTTTAAAGCTTGGGGTTCTGTAAGATGCTGTCAGTGGTTATTTGCAATAACCAAGTCCCTCAGAGTTTTAGGTATTCAAGGTCTACTGAAGCTGGGAAGAAGAAATTTTAATTTCTTCTCTTAGATGATACTGGAATTGCTATCGATATTATGGTACTGGACAGCAACTCTGTTTTACACGCAAACATTCATACAAAGCATTATTCCTCTTCCAAAACCAGATTTAAATATATTGTCGAACAGAAACTAACCCATTAATAGGATGCACTGTGGGTAAATTACAGATCAGATAATGATAACAATAGAATCCTTCATTATAACAGTTACACTAATCAGTGTAATCTAAGTTCCCAATGGGTCTAAAGAGACAAATGGGTTTTGGACTCCAATACATTAAAGTCACGGCATGACTTCTACTATGCCAGCTTAACTAGTTCTGTCAAATAGGAGTTTTGAAGTCCTTTATTTGGTGTAATACCTGAATAGAGGTAATGAATAAGGAATATAAAGCATGTCAAATTCATTGAGTAGCATGCCTGCTGAATGTATATGCAGTACATAAAATGTACAAAGAACAAACACTGAGTTAATTATCAGAATTCTGGTTTAACAGTAATAGTAACAGTTTATATATTCCAACCATTTTGTTGTAATAATAATAATAATAATAATAATAATAATACCACTGGCTTCAGTTGCTGTTAGCGAAGAATGACCTTTTCCAAGTACTGACATGAATAGGTATACAATGAATGTCCAATTGAACTTTGTGAACTATTTTTCTTCCTAATTTAGCTACTTTGAGCAGGTTATCATTTGGGTTTGTTTTGCTGACATTTCAAATGCCAGAAATAATACAGCACAGGGGCAGTATGTATAAGGACACATCTCTCTCTCTCTCTCTCTCTCTCTCTCTCTCTCTCTCTCTCTCACACACACACACACACACACACACACACACACACCCACCCACACAAGGACACCAATGAATTTGCACAAAAATGTGTCAAGAATTACGGTAAGTTATTTTTAAAATTAAGATACTTCAAATTTTATTCTTTTGAGAGAGAGAGAGAGAGAGAGAGAGAGAGAGAGAGAGAGAGGTTATTTATTTGCATTCTAAATTAAAACAATATCATTGTCATTAGAAACCAGCTTCTGGTTATGAAGACACCATGTAGTCATGCACACATGAGAAAGATGTATAACACACCCACCCCATCACACTGAATTCATACACATTCCTCCGTCACTCATGTGTACAAAAATGTTATTGACTGGAAATCATGTTACAATGCATCAAATGCTGGCAGATATATAATAACCAACATTCGTGGTTAGCCGTTTTGAGATGACACTCTTGCCTTGATCATGATCTGTTGATCTTACTTGGTGGGTTATACATTATAATGACATTTTTGTACTGCGCAGCCTCAATCTTTATAAGAAGAATTTATTTTGGAAAAAATATGTCCATACTAATATTGAAAGGTTTTCAGTCTGGTTTTATGAGGATTCAGCATTTGTGATTAATATTTGCGGTAATGAATTCCAGTTTTTGGTTTGTTTTGGGAAAAGAGCTGAGTTTGTGGCTATCAGTTCGTGCATATGGTATTTTATAAGTATATTCATGTTCATTTCTACCTTTTGCTTTGTTTTCTTAGACCTTTGTAGATAAATATTAATATATTTTCTAGTCTATGTTTCTTTAATTGTTTCCATGACAACTTATTCAGTATTGAGGTCATACTTTCTGGGTATGGTCATTACCTAGATGCTCGCTTTTGGATATTTAAAAAAAAAAATCTCATCTTTTAAAGCATGGGAATGGGGGAATCCCAATTTGAACTGCATTTTCTAAAATAGGTCTTACAAAACCACTGAAAGCTTATTTTTTCGCATTTTGTGGGCAAGATTACAAGAAGCCGAAAGTACAATTTGCATTGGTGCATAGTTCTTTAATTACAAGATTCCATTAAAGATCACTAGTGATTGTGACACCTAAACATTTTACTTGATTGAGGTTATCTAAATTAGTGCCTTTCAATGGATATGACATACTAGTTTTATGGCATTTCTTTCTTGTCATTTGCATCCTGTTGCATTGCTTTAGGTTGGAATCGCGTGCCACATTTTCGTGACCAATGTTCTTGTTTATTAATGTCATTTTGTAATATGTTAATATCCCGATGGGTCTTCTCTGATTTCTAGCATACACAGTCATCTGGAAAGAGGCTAATTTCCGAGTCAATTTCAATTACGATGTTATTGATGTGCAACAAGAAGATCACTGGTTCAAGCAATGTGCCTTGACGTACTCAGCTGTCAACTTACTTTACATCATTTTCCATAGGTTAGAAGCCTTTTGTTCCGTTGTATTTGTTGTTTTTCTGCTATTGTTTCCTTTATTTATTTTCTTGATTGGTTAAATACCATCTGCACATTAACTCTTTTCACAAGGTACATGCCTACCTTTCGAATGTAGGTCTTCATCTAACTTTCCATTGTATTTGTTGTTTTTTCTGCTATTTTTTCTTTATTTGTTTTCTTGATAGATTAAATACCATCTGTACAATTGCTCTTTCAACAAGGTACATGCCTTCTTTTCGGATGTAGGTCTTCATCTAACTCATGTTTACACAGTCATGTGTTTCAGCCGCAGCTGATCGAGTATGTGCACATATTCCCAGTTTGTTATTTCCAGAGGCACTTGATGCGGTGTGCCTGTGGTTATTTCAGACTCAAAAACGATGTCGCCACTTTTCAGATCTGAAAGTTAGGATTAGATTATTTGTTCAAGCCAAATTGTTTTATATGTACTTTATGTGTCCGAAAGTTGTTTTTCAAGGACAACAATTTCATATTTTTTTATAACATAGAGTAGTGCTCCTTTAACATATTGACTTGTGACCTTAACCTTGAACATAAGTGTTACGAATATGTAATTAAATTGTTTGTGTGTTAGTTTTAAATTGTTTTTATTTTATTTTTGTTTCATTTTATTTTATTGCAATGATAATTTTTACTGGATTTGATATTTTTCCCAGTAAATTTAGTCTCTGTTTTGACCTGAATAGAACGTAAAAGGTATTACATTATCGGTATTTTAATCTCACCTTGGTTGAGACGTTTTGCAAACACTAAGCGGAAATGATTGGCTATTACCAAGGTCATTTTCGGCCCACGTGTTAGCTGAGTTGTAAACAGCCTTTCTTTTTTAATTTATTTTCAGCGTGGGAATCTGATTTTTAGATAGGGCTATTCTAGCTACGTGCTAAATGGCATTTTTTTTTATTGCGCTGTTCAAATTAGAAATCACGTAGCCTGTCACGTGAGCCACTATGTGATCTAAAATCGAGGCTTAAAACAGCCAGTTGGTAGCAGATTAAACCAGTCGTATTTTAAACCTTGAGGGCTCAAGAGGTTTTTATTGTTGTTGCCAGCTTGTTCTGAAGTTCGTCTATTTTTGGGGATTTAATAATTCATATTCTCTAGAAAACAAAACAAGTGCTTTTCTTTATGAAAATTCTGGGACAAAGACGTTTAGTGGAAATTTATTCTGGAATTCTAAACAGAACATTATAAATTGTTATTCAATGAGGATTTGTTGCCATTAGTACAACGACCTCATCTGATGTCATCGCCTTCCATATTGGAATTTCATCGAGATTCGAACCTGGATTCAATTAGAACTGTTTAGTGATAGGACTTATATTTTCAATTCTAGGATTAAATTTTGGATTATATTCACAAACCGTAAGTCCTATTTCCTAATTTTTACATTGTTTTCTAGGGAAATAAATCATTTTTGTTAAATTTATAAAGCTTGTTGGCTTCACTCTTTTCTTTTGTTACTTTTGTACGAGTCTACACGTAACAATAAGACCCACAATATGATTTACCTTCAAATAAAGATATATGCGTACATCAGTTCTCATCCCTTAATCTCAAATGACTTGAAAGTAATAGAGCTAAAGAGAAAGCTTAAAATACTGAGCCGTGTTCTTGACCATGAAAATACAATGTTATATCTTTATACGCGACACGCCTGGTAACGATGATGTATATATTGAAGTAAACCAAATTTCATTCATTAGTCTAATTAGCTTGAACGCTAATGAATGAAAAGGAAATTGTGAGGGAAAAAATGAATACCAAACCGATGCCTTGACTTTATATATGTATATAATATACTGAGTCATGGCAGTGACCATCAAGATTCTAAACCCCCAACTGGTAATCTTCTATGATGTACGACTGTACAAAATTTCATCTTTCATTTTCGCACGGCTTTACTATTTAGAGACCCGAAAGTAAAGTGTGACGGACTTAAGAAAATACGGATGCTGTGTCGCCTGCCTCTCACAAAAAAGGCAGAGAACAATAGTATAGCTATATTTGTTTATCTTTCATCTTGTAGGACTATATATTTCACTTATTTTAAAAAGTTTTATGTTCTGAAAGAATTTACTGTTGCAATGTTTACTTTTTTTGGAATTAATTGTTAATTGGCACTATACAGCCAGAATTTGTTTTGACGTGCTGTTTAGCACTATGTATATATAGTAGAATAAAGAAACAATGTGCACTGCACATTACCCAGTAGCACTTGCTGCTGCTTGTTGATATAGGAATAAATAGGTTTGGATGAATTGAGTCTGGAACAATTAAACATCCGAGGCTCAGATAATAAGCTTTTTACGAGAGTTAGTTATATCACCAAAATGATTTGGCATAAGACAAAATACCTTGCACACAGAACATATCCCTTGGTAAAATAGCAGTTAACCATATCCTCTCTCTCTCTCTCTCTCTCTCTCTCTCACACACACACACACGCATATATATATATATATATATATATATATATATATATATATATATATATATGAGCTTGTGGTTGGTCCAGCATTTTGTATTTCTCATGCCCTTAGTTACTAGGGCATCCCGTATGTCTCTTCTCCAGATGATGGCTTGGTCATGGAGATACGAGTGTTTGAAGCGTTGGTCTATCGATGACGTCTTGTTACAGTTTCGCAGATGGAAGACTGTGTTGGTGATTAGGAGGTCCTGTTCAGTGCATTTCCTCAGTATGAGTCCGTTTTTATTACATTCGCCAACGCCATTTTTGCTGATGACGCATGGTCATGTCTTGTGATCTGTGCCAGCTTTAGCATTAATTCACCCAAGGATGATGCTTGTCTGCTTACGGTACATCTGCGATAAGAAACTCAAGCTCTTTATAAAATATGTCCTTCATGTTATCTGGGTTGACCATAGTGAATGCATAGGTGATGATGTTAGTTGCATGCCTTTTTCCAGACAGTGTGAGTCTCATTTGAATTAGTCTGTCATTCACGCCCTTGTTAAGATTTGTGAGCTTGCTGAATAGCTGTCATTGGATGTCAAATCCAAAGCCAGATTCACGTCGCTTTTCTTTACTTTATCTACTTTAGAAAAAGGCGAAGCCAGTTCATACTTCGATGAGTTGTCACTCATCAGCAAGGCGAGTTTCACACAGGGCCGCTATCTGGATGTTAAATCTGGCCAGTCCTCTACCAACCAGAACTGTTATTCTCTGGTCTATCTGCTGATGTACTGCCCATTAGTGTGCGCACATTCTAAGCACCCATAATAAGTCGAATCATTTGCCTCCTTTTTTATAATTTCGACCACTTAAGTAGGATCCTCATCCGCTGCAATATGCTGATTAGGGTTAAGGTGATAAGGCAATGTTTACGGCACCTAATCTAGCCCCTTCCGTATGCTAAGGAGTTGAGCAGTGTGATCCTAAAGATTACTGCTCAGACACACAGAGGGCTGCCGAGTTCCATTGTTTCTTCTTTCTTCAGTCCAGTGAAAAGGGACCATATGCACTGAGCCGTTTGTGTGCATGCTTGCAGCTACAGCTCCCCTAGTATCCTCATCTGCTGCTTTGGTGTTCGTCCATCGCCACAGGACTTGAAGGTATCTAGTAGGGAAGGGGGCACTGGGACGAATTACACGTGAGTTAGGTCTATCCTAATCCATTGGCTTGAAAATGTCGAAACGCCTGGAGACAAATCCGGGTGCAGTAGAAGGCTATTACGTTCTCCTGCTTCTGATCCGATACCCTGCACTATCCATACATCTCTTGTCATCTGCCTAAACACATCCGGGTGGATGAATATATCTGATCGGCCGCCTGATCCACCAGAGAGGATGTTCCAGAGGAGGCAGGTGTAGCTGTCCAATCGTGATCAAGAATCACGGGTAGTACCGTCTCTTGTTACTTACGATGGTAGGTATAGCCTGCTCTGACTTATATTCACTCACACCTACATCACAGTAGAAAGTAATATCTAAATCCAGTACATAATGAGCACTGTCTTAATACTATCTGTAATTTGAACATTAATCTTATATTCTTTAATTTGCACACTATCCCTCTTACAAGTTAGTCATTTTGGTAGTGGTTACTGCCATTTGAAAACTGCGAGAGTTCGTCCATCTAATGATCATTTGATATCCATAGAATCACCTCAGCAAGCAGTTATGTCAGGGCATATACTTCAGTCAAGCATTTCGACCGCCTCTACTGTCATTCAAACAATTCCAAATGCAATTCAAAAGTGAAAGAAAAATGTTGTAAAAATGTATTTACTCCAAGACTCTTTGAGGAATGGAGCTAAACGTTTAAGGATTAATAGATATTACACACATCTATAAATGTCATAAAATATGTAAACGATGTCAGTACATATTTTGGATAAGCTAGGAACACTTTTATGTTCTGCCTTGAATGAGATCAAACAAGAGAGTCAGCCTTTTACAGCTATTTATAGTCTGACACCAATATGTAAAGTTTAACTCCATAAAGGGAATCTGTGCTTTGTATATGCCAGTTTTTCAAAGCTGTTCTTGTACAGACATTATCCTTGCTATGTTTGTGTATGATTTTCATAAGCTGTTGCTTGTGCTGTCATACTTCCTATGTTTATGCAAGATTTTTAAAAGCTGTTGCTTGTACGGTCATCATGCTTGAAATGTTTATGAGAATTTTTCTAAAGTTGTTGCTTTTACAGTCATTATACTTGATATGTCCATGCATCATGAGGAATCATACGCTGCAATATCAAAAGTAGGTTATCTTGATGTACTTGTTACACTTTATTTAACATGTATACCTTTGATGTCTTAGTGAGTTTCTTGGGCTCCTTTGCGTGTACAGTCATCAAACTGGTTACTTGGGCTCCTTTGCGTGTACAGTCATCAAACTGGTTACTTGGGCTCCTTTGCGTGTACAGTCATCAAACTGGTTATTTGGGCTCCTTTGCGTGTACAGTCATCATTTGCTGGATGCATCCTGTGAAGTAAAGCATTATCACTTTTGTTTGGTTCGTTTGGTGCTTTACAGCACAGCAACACAAGTAGGCTATTTAGTGGCAAGGCAATTGGCGTAAAGTGCCTTGCCCAATGACACGCCATGGTAGCTGACCCAGGCTGGTCCTATGGTTGGATTCGATCTGCACACTTTCGGTCGTGATTCCGGCATGCTAACAACTGAGACACCGCCAGCATCATATTAAAGAAATAAGTTGTAGTAATCCACATGGTATGTCTTCAATATCACTCCAAACGGATCATCTCGAATATTACCAAATACAAAACACTCGTGTCGAAATAAATACATGTAGGGCATCTTCTGGGAGCTTAATATCATGCTGTTTGAATTCTGTTATGTTACATTAAAATTGTTTAGCCATGTGCTTTACCTCCTAATGTAAAAAGTTAAGAAATATGGGTTAAAGAAAGCCAACTTTTTATTCTAAGAATATATTTACATAATTTTAATTTCACACGAAAGTATGCACAACCTACCTTAACGCGTTCAAACCAGTCTTCTGGTAAGACATTGTACTGATGCAATTTCCCAAGGAAATCACGTGTAATAATTACGTCTTTCAGAAGTTTTTGATTTTTTCTCAGAACTGTACGATGATTATCGTCCATTTTGCTGTTTCAATCAACAGTAGACTAAAGCAGAATGCAAATGTCTATCATCTTTTCAATCACAATTATTGATTATGCTGCTTTGTTATTGTAGTTTCTGAGAGAGATAGCAAAATGTGCTTGTTGTCACAGCAGTTATCTGTCCATTGTAGAATCGTTTTGTACTCTGATCTTCTTTAAAGATGGTGTAGTACTTATCACTTGGCAATATAACATGACTGATTTAAAAAATCTGTATATTTCATCCAGGGTTTGTACCGTTAATTATATAACTGTATAATTAAAAAAATGCTGCGAACAAAATTGCGTCTCATCCTGCCAACTTTCCATGTAAAAATCAGTATCAAAACTGTAGCAGTTTGTGTGATTTTGAATAATGTAGTACTGACACTATTAGAAAAATACAAACACTAGTTTTGATTACAAAAATAATAGGTAATGATCAAGCTATCCTTTGAGACCATTTGATCCATTCAGTCTGCTATATATTCACACAATCAATTTAGACCTTGCTACATAATGATAAGCTTTTATAGCTTGAAGCCATTACAACTTAAATAGATCATATATTCGCAAAGCTGTAGTAGTTTGAATAATTGGGTCGTAATATATATCACTTCATCGTATCTTTCCTCAGATTTGTCACATTGCCATACTTCTCAAAGAACTAACGCACATAATATGTTTTGTTGGTTTCTGATCTCATTTGGTATAAGAGCCAATGCTTGCTTGTTCGCTTTTGTTCAAATGACAGAAAAACTTGTAACAAACGTCTAACGTAGTAAACATTATCGATACCATCTGCAGTCAGAACAATCCAATATAAACGTTTGGTTTCGTGACATTACATCCAATTTTAGATATAAATATCTACATTTATCTCGGTCCGTGTTCCTCGCATGATCCTTAACTATCTAGAAGACCAAATGTCAAAGTGACCTACATTTGTACATTAATGACTTTCTTTTCAGAGGTTAATATATGTGTACAAGTTTAAGGTTTTCGGTATATCTTTAGTTTCATGTAACTGGAACAGAATATTATTTTGCTTCATTGGCAACCGCTTCAGCAAAAGGAAAAGTGACCTTTCTGCTCACGAATGAGTAATATACATGTTAACCATATTACGTACGTACTGACGTAATAAGCAAACCTTTATTAATCGGGATGACATGTAAACGAACCTTGGTCAGAAGCCCCTCAAATAATGGCATTGTTGCATGTATTTACTGCTTAATGTTTCCATGTCCTGCTTTCATAAGACTTCTCAACTTGGGGACGCACTCAGTTCAGACTTTCTCTCTCTGTACAATCAACGTAACTGTAAATTTCACGTAAGTATCTTATGTCTTAAGGATCAAGGCAATCAGCTTGTTACCTCACATGGCCGTATATCCAAGCCAGCTTATGGTATAACGCGATATACGTTTTGCGTCTACCGTCAGGATTGCGTCAAGTAAATTGTAGCATCAGATACACTTTGTCTTCTATAGATAAATTTATTTTTACTTTCACAACTCGGGTTAGATGAAGTCACTCCTATTCTGGTGAAGGACGTTTTGTGTATTTTCTACCAATTTGTTCATACCTGATTATTAATATTGTATATATAATGATGCCACTCTATTATCCAGTATGACCAACTAACATTGACTGAGACCGTCTTGGCGTTAAGAAATTTCAAATGCATATAAAATGATGCCAGTCTGCTATCCAGTATCAACAAGCAACATTGCATAAGGGCCTTTTGGAATTGTGCAAATGATGTCAATCGGCAATCCAATATGACTGCCATTACTACAACGACAAAATTCTGACAAAGAGCTTTATATAATTTAGCAAATTTTGACAGATAATACCATTCGAAGGCAATACGGTTCTTGTTAATGATACAAATTCTAAATCGAAGGAAATGACACAAAATGTATTGGCTTTCATTTATGCATTTCGTCGGTATCATAAGAAACGTACAATTTTTTTAAAAAAATAGAAAAAACAGAAAACAACCCAACAACAACATATTCAAATCTAGTTGGACGTGTATTCGTTTTGCATTTGAAAAAAGACCGAAGGCGAAATAATTCCTTTTTGTCTAGACCTCCACTTAAGGGACATCTATTAAAATATGTTTTCTTGCCCATAACAGCACTTTACAGACTACTTTTAACTAAGCACCTTCAAGACTTTTGATATCTGCACGTGACCTATATGTGTACAAGATCATGGTACAATATGAAGTTGTGACCTTTTTGATTGAACATAAGTTGACAGGATTTTACACGTTCCCCTACATCGCCACCTGACCAGGTGAATGGGGACTTACATTAAAATTATTTTCCGTCCTGATCTTTACTTATGTTCCTTTTCTAAAGTCACAATAAACAGATATTCACACACAGACACATACACTCACAAATACTGTACAAAAACACTCATTTACATACCCCAGGGTGTTTTACATTGTCTGTTTGTTTGATGCGGAAGTTAATAAAAACTTACATGGAAATGTTTGAAATGAAAGACTGTATTGAAGGTTTGCCCTTTGCAGACAGCAAATTAAAATTTGTGCTGAAAGTTGTATTTTGCTTGTAGGAAGTAACTTTGAATTTAAATTACTCCTCTGTATATTGTATACTATTTGCATGAACTTATTTGTTACTACGGGCTTAAGAATGGTGAGATATTGTAGTTACGGAGTCAGTGATCTTAAAGGTTTTGAAAGTAACATGTCTACATTAGTTGCTCCATTCAAGCAAACTCTTGGATAATACCACTTTAAGTCTGATGTTTATGATATGATGTGCTAGCAGTTCCTGTCTCGTCTGTCTCACCTTCGTTAGCACCGTGGTTGACAATGTTACAGTGTTGCGTTTAAGTGTTTGAAAATCACATATCCTCTGCACCAGTGGTTTTATTCAATTAAAAATTTAGCATAATATTACTTTAGAACTAAAGATTATATGCTGATATTCTGCCTTGCCTACTCAAGCAGAAAGCTATAGTTGTTTAAAGTCACATTGTTTTCACATTTGTTGCTGCATTCAAGTGCAACATTGGTATACTATTACAACAGGTCTCAAGTTAATATGTTGCTATGTTAGGAGTTCCTTTCTTGCTTGGTATGTTACTTATTTTTACGACATGTCTAAAGTTTATATGCTAATATGTTAGGAGTTCCTGTCCTGTCTGTCTCTCCTGTTTAAGCAAAAAGAATGAAACATATTTAGGCAAAATGCAACCATAACAGGTATTTAAGTAGAAAGCATGTTTCATCCTTGTAATCAACGATAAAGTTTTGTTTCAAACTGTTGAAAATCACATCTCTTCAAACTCAGTATTCAATAGACATGTTGGGATCATATTTATACAGCTCAAAAGTCTCTTCTCTTGTCTGTCTTGTCTAATTAAAAATATGGTATAAACGTTCTTTTGTGATCTTTAATGAAGTCATATATAGGGATATACAGACAATCATACGGACGCAGGGGAGATACTGGGTTCATCCGAACACTTGTTAATACATTTTTGCTCAGTTTTAATGCCTTCTGTTTTCATAGCGAATTATTGCGAAAAGTGTGAGGTTAAGTTTGCATTATAGGTTTGCTCTTTGTAAACAACAGGTGGAAGTTTGTGTTGAAGATTTCGGTTTTTCCTTGTAGCATGAAACTATGCATTTTAATTTTCCTTCTCTATGTTTAATAACTCCGCCATTGCCGGTCCCAAGCCCGGATGTAAAAGGAGGAGGGTTGGGCTTGGGGCTAGCAACCCGACCCTGTAAAACCCAACGTGCTACAAAAACGTCAACAGAAGAAAAACCAGAAACTGAAAGTCTGAGGGAGGAAGGGTCTACTTCTGGAAGACTTATGACGCTGTGTGGTGAAAGCCGCAAGCCCGCGGAAGCCATAAAGCAGACCACCCTACTATCAAACAGGAGAATTAACATCGCAACATGGAACGTGAGGACAATGTATGAGGGAGGAAAAACAGCACAGGTAGCAGCAGAGATGAGGAACTACAACCTATCCCTACTCGGCATAAGCGAGACAATATGGACTCAATCTGGATAAAGAAGACTGATGACAGGAGAGACGCTACTGTATTCAGGACATGAGGAAGATGACGCGCCTCATACACAGGGGGTGGGGCTCATGATGTCGAAGCAAGCATATAATGCACTGATAGGATGGGAACCACACGGGCCCACTGAACAACCTGGTCATCGGGGGTACCATCTTTCTGCACAAGAGAATCCACAAGAACACATGGATATCACCAGACCATGTGATAGAAAATTAGATTGACCACATCTGCATAGCCAAGAAGTTCAGAAGATCCCTGCAAGATGTGAGGGTGAAGGGGGGAGCAGATGTGGCAACTGACCACCACTTAGTTGTCGCAAGGTTGAAACTTAAACTGAAGAAGAACTGGATGGGCACAAAAGAGAAGAAAACAAAGTATAACATCAGCCTGTTGAAAGATGCAAAAACTAAAGAAGAATACAGACTGACGCTTAACAACAAGTACCAAGTGCTACAAGAGCGTTTTGAAGATGAGGAAGACAATGTGAGCAACAGATGGCAGAAAGTTAAGGAGGCAGTAAAATCATCATGCCAAGAAGTACAAGGCCCCATGAAGCACCAGCAGAAAGAATGGATTTCAGCCGAAACATTGCGCAAAATCCAGGAGCGGAAACAGAAGAAAGCAGCAGTAAATAGCAGTAGGACCAGAGCTACAAAAGTAAAGGTACAAAAAGAGTACACTGACGCCCACAGAGAAGTGAAAAGAAGCATCCAGATAGACAAGAGAAACTACGTTGAATGACTGGCAGCAGAGGCAGAAGAAGCGACCGGAAGTGGAAACATTAAGAAGCTGTACGACATCACCAAGAAGCTGTCCGGCAAGTACAGCAAAACAGAGAGGCCCATAAAGGACAAGCACGGAAAGATCATAGCAAGTACAGAACACCAAATGAATAGATGGGCAGAACATTTTGAAAAACTGTTGAACAGGCCAGCACCACTAAATTACCCCAGAAATCCAGCCAGCCAATGCAGATCTCCTCATAAGCTGTGACAACACCACCAGAGACGAGATCAGGAAAGCCATCACCCAGCTGAACAACGGCAAGGCAGCTGGACCTGATGACATCCCAGCAGAAGCCCTCAGAACAGACCTAAAGGCTTTAGTGGCAATGCTATACCCCCTCTTTGAGAAGATCTTGGAGGAAGAAGAAATAACGACTGACTGGAAGGAGGGATACCTCATCAAGATCCCCAAGAAAGGCGACCTCAGCAATTGCTCCAACGTCAAAGGAATCACACTCCTGTCAGTACCAGGGAAAGTCTTCAACCGGGTCCTCTTGGAGAGGATGAAGGAGGCAGTAGACCCACAGATACGAGACGAGCAAGCGGGCTTCTGGCAGAACAGATCGTGTACAGACCAAATAGCTACTCTTCGCATCATAGTCGAACTATCGTTGGAGTGAAATTCTTCGCTCTACATCAACTTTGTCGATTATGAGAAGGCATTCGACAGCGTGGACCAAGAGACAATCTGTAAACTTCTCCGCAACTACGGCATCCCAACCAAGCTGGTGAATCTGATCAAGAACACTTACAACGGAATGTCCTGCAGTCATCCATGCAGGACAGCACACAGATAGCTTCCTAGTGCGGACTGGCGTGAGGCAAGGCTGCTTGCTGTCGCCGTTTCTCTTCCTTCTCGCCATCGACTGGATTATGAAGACGTCCACCAATGGGCGGAGAAATGGGATCCAGTGGACATTGTGGAGTCAACTTCAGGACCTGGACTTTGCCGATGACCTAGCGCTCATGTCCCACAGTCAGCAGCAAATGCAGGACAAGACCGACGTACTTGGCAGCCACATCAGCACAGGTTGGCCTCAACATCCACAAAGACAAGACCAAGATCATCAAGATCAATTATGTCAGTAACAACCTAGACACACTGCATGGAAGTCCCCTGGAAGAGGTGGAGTCCTTCACGTACCTGGGTATCATTATCAACCAGCAGGGTGGCACAGACGCAGACGTCATGGCAAAGATCGGAAAGGCGAGAGCTCCAAAGAAATTTCCTTGGCTACCAAGATCAGACTGTTCAGCTCAACGTGAAGTCAGTCCTACTGTATGGAGCAAAGACCTGGAGAACCACCAAGTTGACCGTAAAGAGAGTTCACCTTCATCAACAGCTGCCTAAGAAGAATTCTCCAGATCCGCTGGCCAGACACCATCAGCAACGTCAACCTGTGGCAGAGAACCTCTCAGCTTCCGGTAGAGGACGAGATCATGAAGAGAAGGTGGGGTTGGATAGGACACACCCTACGTAAGCCGCCAAACAACATTACCAGACAGACATTGAGGTGGAACCCTCAAGGCAAGCGGAGAAGGGGTCGACCAAGAAACACCTGGCGACGTGACTTTGAGGCGGACATCACTAAGCTGGGTCACACCTGGAGTCAGCTCGAGGGGATGGCACAGGACAGAAGTCTCTGGCGATCTTTTGTGGACGCCTATACCCCGGCAGGAGTGACAGGCAAAACACTATGTTTAATAGCTTATGCTTCATGCTTCCGCCTTTCGTAGATAATGAGGGCTATTAAACTGAGCATATCTTCCTTCTATCTTTCGTTTCTGTTCTCCAGCTGTCTGTCCTACTTTCTTTTCCGCAGAACAAAAACCAAACGTGGTATGCAACTTATTCGATGATAAGTGCCATGTATCAGCCTTTAGAGGAGTTATAGCCCCTGATTTTCACACGTTCTCACTTTAACCTCTGCATAATATAAGTTTCTATATTATTATACCTCTAAGATAAAGGTCATCTAGCATTTTAGTTGTCTGTTTATATGTGTGTATTTTAATTTACAGCTTTGGTTACAGTTTTTACAGTACATGTAACGCAGAAACCCCTTACCTAAATCACATCGTGTTTGGAATATAATATTAGCATATACTCAATTCTATCCTTCTCACCCCTGCCCTTGGATGAGGACATATGATCAAGAACACCATTGGGGACATGTTTTGATAAAACATTTCCTCCCTTATATTTCCGTCATTGCTATACCAGTTAAGTCCATATTTCGAATATAACGTTATGACATACACTCCATTTTGTCAATACTACTCTTTCCCCGGATTATGCCCCTCCATGGGATCGACAGTTTTATTAGTGGCACATTTTGGTGCAAGTTTTAGGTTACATTGACCCCAATCCGAATCACTTCATATTTGGAATGTACTATCGTCACATACTCCCCTCCTTTACTACGACTGTTGTTCCTGATTCTTCACCCTGGATGAGGCCGTTGTGTCAAGAAATATTACGGGGATATACGTTTTGTTAAAACTTTGGTTCAAGTTCTTTCTTCACCTATATTTTCATACCCAGTTACTTCATGTTTAAAATATGAAATATCACTTTCTGTCCTCGTGGATTTTATTTTCTCCCAACTCAAAAGGGTCAATAGGTAGAATACCCTTTGTTCACAGTTTTGATTCCATTCCTTATATTTTAATTAACATTTTATCCAATTCTCTACAAACCTGAAAAACTATTTAATCGCAAATTCTGTTTTCTCCCTACATTGGATTATCTCCTGGCTTATGTGCCTATGTCAGGAAGCATGATTTAGTTTTACTTTATATTTGAATAACTCGCGGTAACACGTGTTACGACTCTATGGTCTTACATTAAGTAACAGAAAAGAATGAAACCAAAACGTTTTGTATAATTACAACGAATAAGATATATTTTTCTAGAATACAAAGGGAACATTTGAAAAAAACAACAACTTACCTTATCGTTAATTAAATTCCAAATAGTCCTAAAAGTTTTTTCGCAAGTCCAGATGTATACATTTCCAAATGAATCACACTGGTGTTCAGAATAAATACAAATGTACTAATGTGCCAACAGTCTTGATACAAACTGTCCTTGAATTAATCCACAATAATTCCAAAATAATGATTTAGTCCAAGAAGTATTAATGAGCACTTTGTAATTCCAGTGGAAAAAAAAAACTAATTTAATCTGCTCAATATTAACTAAAATACAAAAATAAGAATGATTCCAAATCGGTTCTTAACGTAAGCGTTAATTTTGAATAATTTTGAAGTATAATAATTTGAATAATAATGAATAATTTTGAAGTAAATAACATTAATATGAAAAGCTAAGATACAATAACAGAACACCCTAAGTTGTCAAGAACATCAGGAATTTCCAAGTTAAAACCAACGACCTAAACTCAGATACAAACATGTTTACCTCCATTAACAATGATCTGAATATTTAGTCTATAATCACAGAGAAATATTAGCTATGTATTATGTTGCTTACAAAATAAACGTCACTAGTAGGCCCTTAACTTGACAAGTGACCAAGGTCAGTCACGCAATATAGATATACATAACATATAATTTTGGAGAAAAGCCAGCACACAATACAGGCTAAATATACATAACACACTTCATAGACTGAATATTATATGATTCCATACTTCTCTCTCACCCTATACCACCGTTGCCTCTGGGATAGGCATGTCTCTAGATGGAGTGTGGTGTCAAGAATAGGACACTTTTTGTTGAGCCCACGTTAGTGGCAAGCGAGACGTACCTGTCACATGCCAGTCACATTTATGGTTGCGGGTGCGACGTCTTGAATAGTTTATTAAGGTTTTGATCAAAGTTTTTAATTTGCATAAACCTCTTGATAGGCACCATAAATGTTACCATGAATAATAATACAACTATCGCAATTCATGATATGACATGCTTGCTCGACCCGATGACCTTGAGGTCGTGCTAAAATATTTGCGTTAATGATTTGGTTATCGTTTTCTCATTTGCTAATATTTCCCAAACCACTAAATGGATTTTGGATGAATAGTTATGAGAAGAAACTCGGACAAAAGCCTGGGTGAGGAACATTAGACTGACATATACCAGAAGCGGAATCTTCAAACATCGTATGATATAAAAAAAAACAACAACTGGTGAATACTATTATCTATTCTGACTGTATCGTTCACAAAAGCATACGCTCTTACTGGACGGAGTGATTAAAAATTAAGGAAAAGAGAACAATACTGAAGTGCTTAAAACACACGAAAAAAGAAAACTGCAATACATGTGTACATAAATTTGATATATCCCATACTTTTATGCATCATTTTCAAACTTAAAGTCTATAAAAAAAAATTCCGACATTTTCTCCTTTATCTTTTTCAGACCACTCGGCAACCAGGGGCCTTCTGTAGTATAATAATGGTCTGACAGACCACGGTATATCAAGGTCAAATCAAACCATTAAATCACTAGTGACCTGTAGTGTAGGTGCACATATAAAAAATCTGTTTCGACATTTCAGTGGTATTAAAGAGCTCAAGGAGCAATTAATTTTATGAGGGCAAGGTTACAACACAAATTGAAACCTTATGGTAAAATTTCAACAAAACAGAACAGATCCACATGTGAAATTGGAAATGCTGTTGGTGGTGAAGGTATCATTTCGTTACCGAGTGCTAATGAAAACGGGTTGTATGATCAGGTACAAAAAATGCAGACATTCAGTGATTTATTTAAACTTGGGTTAAACCGTATGATCAATACAGATGTGACCAAGAACGGTATTCAAATGGTTGATAAACAATGTTACAGTACGCCTAGAAACTGCAAAGGATATGAACAGATAAAGTGGGTCAAAATTGTGCCACCAAGTTGAATCATGATGACAATGGTTCATTTTCAAGAAGTCAGGTATGCCACTGCTGTTCAGTTCTAGGACGTTCTGAGGATACATCACAATAACAAAGTCCAATTTAGAAACGCCTGGAAACAATATTGACCCATGAGTAGCGGAGGTTTGGCACACATCGCCGGTGCAGAAAAAGTCTGAACATCAAATAAAGAAACAATGATGAATTTGACATTAATGATAGCAGGTAACAGGATGTACAATGACTTACGTTTTGACACAATTTGCTAACCTCTAGCTCTGGCAAATATTTTGTTTACACGTTTGACAAAATAAGAAACCCATTAATGGTTAAAACAAAAAAAAAAAAAAAAAAAAAAAAATTACCAGCTAAGAAAGAAACGAATTGTCTAGCTATTTCAAAATTCAGCTTATGAAACTAGCTCTAATACCAAACAGTGATGCTGTTTCTTTCTTTGGCTAGCCCAAAGAGTAATTACCACTGTTTCTTAGGATATTTTTAATTTAGTTAACGAAAGAATCATCTTTACCTCCTGATGGACCACTACCATCACGTGTTCTTCATCGGTTATCCCAATAACCTCTTACACAATTTTTTATAGATAGGATAGAGCGATTGATGATATAATTATTGCTACCTCTGTGCCATGGTAATTGATACAAGAGTGTCTTTCTGTTCAGCGGTGAAGTCTCATTTTGAAAATAGACCAGACATTACTGCTCAAGATTTCCTCAGTGATGAAGTCAGCCATCATGAACGATTCAAACTCCTTTGGATCGTCTCTCTTTTCTCGATAGCAATTTTGTATTTTTGATCTATTTTTACTGCCTATCATGTATCTAGTATCTGTGCAGAGAAAACATATCCATTACTGTTCAGCATCAGACAACCAAATAAAGAACAAGGTATAATATAATCTATGTTTAAATCAAGAGTATATTTAATGTCGTGTATGATTTAATATTTCGTAATGCTGATAAAAGTTTGTTTTTTGCCATTTGCGATATTCTGTGGTTTTCATTTGCTGTAGTATCTTTATTTAAAATGCTTGTTATAATGCTGTCCGTTTTCTTCTCTCCATGTGTATTGTATTCATTGTTGTGTTCTCTTTTTTCTCTTCTCCATCATTTGCTGTATGCTTTATGAGAAGATTTGCAATCACTGTGTTTGTTGAAGCCACCTATGTCTTTCTCTTCTTCACATTTTGAATGTGGTTTAGAATAATATTTAATAAGTTACTTTTAATATTAGTTTTCAGTACTCAAAGTAACATTGTAAGCATTCTTGGAAATAAAGTTTGTTCAGAATCACAGGTATCTTGATGTATCAATAGCAGTAAGTGACGAATATGGAAGACAAAATGCAAGGATAGTCTAATGTTAGCAAAGAACCAGAGAAAGTAACATCATAAAGCAAAAGGATAGAGTTGAACCTTGAAGCTAAGAATTATAAAACCAAAGCCGCACGCATAAAGAAAGAACAATAAGAATCCAAAATGTTAAAGATTGTGCAAAGTGTGCCTGGTGGACAAGAACGAGTCGTGCACGGCAGATCACAATATGAGAAATCATACTATGTAAGAGAAAGGAAACCATATCAAAGAGGTCAAACCATTATTTAATAGGTGGTAGAGTAGTTGTTTAGGTATCGTGTTCCTTTGGTCAAAAGGGAAACTTGTTTCTTTCGCAGAGTCTTCAATATCCATTCGCTAAAGCTACTGGATTTAACAAAGAGCAATCAGTACAATCAGTTGTTGTTGTTTCTCTATTTCTCAGCTCAAGATAGGCTATACATGGCGGTCATCATAACTGGTGGAGTAAGAACCCGGGTAAACCCCGGTAAGAACCAGCCGCCCACGGAAAGTTACTGGCAGCTTTCTCACATTCCCATATTGGCTGAGCGAGACTCGAACCCACGAGGACAGGTTAGATGGCAGTGATCGGTAAAGACGAGCGCTTTAGACCACTCGGCAACCCACAGCCTCCAATACAATCAGAGCAATAAAATTCTACCATGTCAGTATCCAAAAAAGCTAGCTGGGTAGCATTTTGGGTTGATAAAGAGCAGAAAAATGTCGAGCGAAACATGAACATTATCAACAACAATGCTAGCCAACAATCAACATTACGCACTGTTACTACTGCTGCCTATATCATGGTTTAGAAAATAATTGGTATTAAGGTTTACAGTTGACCCATCATCAACAATGAACATTAAGGACGTTAAAAGCTGATCAGTCCAGTTTCTTTTAGCCATTGGTCTATTGACTACACAGACAGAAATATACTTTTACCTCAAGAAATTATTTGATGCAAAAAACAGCTAACTACCTACATTAACAATTAGTAGTAGACGTTCTGAAATATCAGTATTTGTAATAAAGTACAACTCTTTGAAATTTTTTTCAGAGAAAGTGCATGTTTTTTGGTAGCCCTCAACAGCAAAAACAAAATGTCAGTGGAAACAATTTTCCAAGACAACTATGTTATTGAGGACGAAATGAAGGGATTAATTATAATTTTGTAACAAAATAAAGGGAACAATTTTAGTAAAGTTATAGTTTCCTTTCTAATGAAAAGTACTGACGTGACCGTATGGCATTACAATACCATACATTATTATATGCCATTTTTTCATACTATGCGACACGTGTGTCAAAAAATAGTCTCGTGTATTAGGAAGTACTTGTAAACGAACGACGTACATTCATGTAGTAGACGCTTTAGCTTTTGGCTGATTATATATGTGTGAATTAACTAAACAAGCTGTTTCGTCCATTGGAAAGCAGAGAAGATAAAGTTAACGATGTAGACGAGTTCAGTGAGTCACAAACGAAACTTTCAAACAAAGCAAACGTATGAACTTGTTATTCACAATGTCAACAACAAACGTAAGAGACGCAGTAATTGAAAATACCATTCTGATCACTGAAACAGTTATTTAGGATAAATATTCGTATCTTTTCACGAATAAAATAGTTCAGTCTATGACAGCGCTCTCTAGGGTCTATACAAATAGCATAGAAAAGCATATTGAGGCCAAGGACTATCGCATATCTATCTATCATTTCAAGTCAGTCAAAATAATAAATTCTAGAAAAATGTAAACTGAAGACTTTGGTAGGAAACTAGTAGCACAAGAGTCAATAAGCAAAGACGATGAAAAGTATTATTTCCGCTGGCTAAATGGACTGTGACACAACAGCTGCTTTGCAATTTTCCCGTTTAACTATTTTGATACAGTGTTAGGCTAGCGATAGAGGCCAAACACAGGTTATAGCTTGGGGGTTTCCCCAACAGCGAGCATGCAAGTGACAAGGCATAAACACATGGCTTCTTTGGCTGGTAATAAGAATGGCAATAAATAGACTTACACTTATGCATCTTGAATTTCCTCAAAATATACGTTCTTAGTTCTGCAAATTCGAATGACAGGACCTATGTCATTCGTTCCTAAACTTGATACACTCCACGAAATTGTATTGTAATTTCAACTACATTTCCAACTGAAATCACATTCTCTATACAGCACTCAAAACGAAAATGAATGTGATATTTCATGGCGTCTTTTTGATAAATTCAATAAAAAGAATTAACGTGTTTCGCACATTATGATTCCAAACAATCAATGACAGAACAGAAACAGAGGTGCGGTTGATTCAGTGCCAGTCCACTGCGCAAATCACATGTCCATAGTACTGAACTGGCTATAAAGAAATTCCAGTCCATCACAAGCAAATGAGTAAAATTCAGTTGGATCAACAGAAAAACAAAATCCATGCATTCCAGACCAAATGGAAAAATTGTTTCAATGCGCATACATTCACAATATGACTCTAAATTTAAATTTTTTTATAGACAAAAGCAAGAATTTTTTAAACTAATGACGAGCATGCGACGAAGTTCAAAGGTCGCTGGGCGGTGCTATGTGCGCATTAATATTGTTACTGTGTATTGATAAATCTACGGTTGTGTATTTATTTTGAAATATAGCATAAATTCAATAACTGTGTTTCTTATAGTTTATTCCTTCATTATTAAGCCTTAGGTAGGAAAATGAAATGAGTATATAATAAAAAGGTTACTTATTTGTATGTGAAAATATGAACTCATTTTTTTCGGACTAAGACTGTATTCCCAAGGTTGTGCAGTATTACTCAGAAAATCTCTCTCATATTTTCCCCTACAAATGCAGTAACATATAAATACAAAGCATCATATGTATTCGGTATTTTAGGCCACATAATAATACATAATACATAAAAATCAGCATAATATAACATAGGGATAGAGCACACACAACCCGTAACTTAACTGCATAAATGTACACACCATAAACATTTTCGAATGGTAAAGGCATAGTACGGAAAAGCGGCTATACTAGGCAGAGTAATACAGTTTACGCCGGCCACACGATTAACAGAATTTATGAAGGATATCTTATTAAGCCATCTCATGGAACTCGACTGGCTCATGCATCCATACAGCCCTACCTAGTGTGCATGCGGAGGGAAGAAGTTGTTTGGAGAAACGGGTCTTCTCCTTGTCACCAGAGGGGCACTCAATACATTTTTTGCCATAAGGGGTTTGCCTCCCTATGTAAGTCTCAAGAAAGAGTATCTGCAAAGGCTGGCATATGAACTGGCATTACCAATCAGCTGCAGAACTATGAGGCGCCGTAGCGGACAAAAGCTGGTCCAATGAGAAAGCTGCAGTTGAAATTTCGATGTCCTATGTCAAGAAATCCAGTATCACGTGTTGGATCAAATTCCATGTCCTTAAAGTTCCATTTTCTAGATCGAGATTTTAGATTTTATATGTTGAATTATACAGTGGTTGTTTAAAGTTCAATTTCCTATGTCGACGTTTTACAGTGTATATTTTGAATTAGACAGCGGTGGTTGAAATGTCAATATCATATGTCGAGAATCCATAATTCACATTTTGAATGTAACTGTTTGTGATGAAAGTTCTATTTCATATGGCGAGTATTTAGATTTCATCTGTTGAATTTCACAGCAACGAGAAGCAGCCTACTTGTTCAAAAATAACGCGGTCCGTACACGAGAGCGACCTCTAGCGAAGAAATTCATAGTAATTCTCGACCTGTGAACGGTAACTTTCAACTGTAAATGCATGAAATGTAATGGCGCCCAGTGCCGGATTACCAAATAGGCAGAGTAGGCACCGGCCTATGGCCCCACGCCTTTTAGGGGCCCCGCGACAACGGATCAAACTAATATTGAATTGATTTGATCTTGACGTATTAGGAGATAATTTGCGGGGGGGGGGGGCGAGATTTCGACTGCCTAGTGGCCTCCACAGGGTTTAATCCGGCACTGATGGCATCTCATAATTTAATACATGAATGACGTATCTGAATGCTCGATATTATTTTGAACTGTTAAAGTGGACATTGTGTAAACTTTAATTTTAACACCAACACATCATTTCACCATATAAAAATAGCAATTCTGACAAGCACAATAAAATGTCCAACCACCGTTGAGTAATTCAACAGATACAATTTAAAACTCAACATACGAAATGGAACTTTCAGCACAATCGATGTGATTCAACATGTTAAATTGAAAATTTCGACATATGACATTAAAATTTCAACAACCGCAGAGTAATTCAGAAGATGCAGTCTAAAAACTCGACATTGGACATCGAATTTTCAACCAACGCTGTGTAATTCAACAGATGAAATCTAAATGCTGAACATATCAAATGGAACTTTCAACATAAGCTCTGTGAACCAATACGTAAATTAGGAATTCTAGAAGTATGATATTGAAATTTCAACCACCGCCGTGTAATTCAAACGACACAATCTAAAACCTCGGCATAGAAAATATAACTTTCAACCACCACTACTGTTTAATTCAAACAGATACAATCTAAAATCTCGACCTAGAAAATGGAACTATAAGGACAAGCATTTTTGATGCAACACGTGAAATTGGAATTCCGGATATATGACATTAAAATTTCAACGGCATCGTTCCGCTACGGCGCCTCATACAGAACCTATACTTATCCTTTCTGACCTGTGGGACCTAGGCGGTCTGGTTACCTTTGCCACCAAAGGGACACTGACATGCCTGGTAACCTTAGTGTAGGCATGTCAGTTCTTCCCCGCGAACTTCGTTATTAAACTATTGGGTTTCCTCAAGCTGTGGCCAGATTAACCCACTCTTCGAGCGTATATTGTTATTTCAGAATTAATGCTGGTAGTGAGCCGGCCAAGGTCTGCATAGCAATTAAAACATTGTTATAGGCAAATTTCTTCCGTCACATTTGTTTATTATGATGACATCAGTCTGGACAGACTTTTTATTCCAATTGTACATTGAGTCATTGTTACTGGCAGGATCGTCGCTTGAAGCAAATATGGCCAAGATGTGAATGTGTCTCATTATATCTGTGCCAGCAATTCTGTACCAGCTATTATGACCGGTTTAATATATTTTCTCTCAGATGTGCTGTCGTCGTCCCGTCGCGACAACAATAACCTCTTAGCGGCCACGTCGCTACCTTCCAATATTTCATACACATTTAAAGAATTATTAAATTCAAATTCAAATTTTTGGATTTTCTTTGCTATCACATGATATCTACTCTATCTACCCAAACTGTATTTTGATAGTATATGAGGATTGTGGGTGGATGTATTTAAGAGATTCGAAAGCATACCCTCCCCAACCCCAAAGAAAGCAACCCCCATTTGTCATCTGTACTTTTTACATTAATACAAACATTTTTATTTTTAACCCATGTGCGAATTTCCTCTGAGCCGTTGGTACCGATTTATACGCAACAATGGATATTCAATCTTTTCAAACATCTATCTTGTATTTTCCATTATTTTCTCTCCAAACTTCTTTCAATGACGTTATCCATTTCACAGCTTTTCATCTTGTTAATAGTTCTTTTCGCCTGGAAAAAATTATCTGTACTCAGCTTTCCCACCCATCCCCTTACTCATTGGTTGGTCTCGTCATACATTTGAACGTTAAGTCTAGGTGAGCTTTAGCCAAGCCAAAGTGTATACTTTCCGAATGATGAGATTTTTCTTGTTTTGCAATTGAGTGCGCGTGCATATTCCTTTCCTTTGTAAGAGACTCATTAAAAGGATCTATTTATATAACAGTCCACTTACATTTTCTACATGTCAATGAATTCAAATTTTATTCTGCAATATATACTTTATATTTACGTATATTTAGAAGTATTCGTCGTTTTAACTTCGTCGATCTTCATCTTTATTTTATATGCAAGCAGATTCACCTCCCCAAATTCTGTTTGACAGTTAGCACATACATTAAAAATAAGTGGAAAAAGCGCAAAAAACTCTCAAAAACAAACAAGAAAAAGTTAAACAAGCACTAAACGAAACAAGAATCTAAACTTGCAGATCAATTTAAAACTGGTATAATTATGCTAGAATATTTCTATGATTTTCACGGAAAATTACGGCCAGGTTATCTTTTTATTGCCTTTTCTACTTAACTAGATTAAAAATTAAGTCAGAAAGAAAACTATTAATAGGCACAGAACAGGTGGACCAGAGTTATTTCTGTATTTAAAGAGACAACAATGTTTTCAATACAGAACCAAAACATCAGCATCAGCATCAGCATCAGCAATAAATATGAACAACAACGACTACGCACCACCATAATCATGTTTAACATTACTATTATATCTGACGTGATAGAGTGACGACTACTTGAAAACACACACACACACACACACACACACACACACACATGCTGCTGTGTATATCTATAATAATTTTTAACTCCTGGTACATTATTTTATCTAATTTTTACTTTTATTCACGGCTATAAATCGTACAGAATATCCTTAGTTAAATTTTGCATACGTGACCTGGGTGTCTTAAGGGGGTATTGGTTATATAGGATCTACAAACAGATGCTTACGTATATGTTGAAATCTTAAAATGTGACAGCAGATCGGAGTCTGTACTGAACGAGTGCGTCGTGAGCATAACGTAGACTCTTATCTGCAGCATATATGCCTTGGTCTACACGGTTCCATGTGAGTTGCTTCTTAGAGAAAGGTAACTGCGGGCAATACAAGAATTAATTTTTTATCTTCACTGTCACTGGTTTCAGTCAATGCAAAAGGGTAATAATAGGGTAATCATTTGTTTACTACATGTATCTCGTTATACTGGTTTCATGATTCAATCTATTATGCTGACCTTTAATGGGAATTTTGTAACCCTAAATGCAATCACGTTTGACAGGCCTCAGGAAAACTGTCATTCGACGTGGTTATAGCATATTAAATCACCATCTTTTCAAAATTATTTGTCATCAGTAATAGATGTTCCTACAGTGAACCAGAAACTGCAAAACAGTTTCTCTTAGACCAAAATATGTTACCCATAGAAACCGAAGCATAAGAATTTTGCCCCATGTTACTTATATAGGTTCGTTATTAATGGGCAACTCCTTTCAATCGGTTGAGGTCAACTAGGAGATATCTAAGATTGTCCATAAGTACAAAATTACACCTACGAGATTTGCTCGATCACTACTTATATCTTTGCTGTAAGCTATTATATCTTCGGTGCTTATTTTGTTATTATAAATATATACCCGAGCTGATGTTAAAATTATTTTATCTTAGACCCCTCCGCCCCACTCTATCAATGGCAACATCTTCAATTTTTTTCCTTTTCTTTTCTTGTTTTGAAGTATAAAGTAACATGTTTCTGTTTTAAAGGCTTATAAGGGTGCTGCCTGACATTATAACAATATCGTATGCACAATTTTCTTCTTATACTTCATTAGCAAAATATTTGCAATAGTATGCCACATCAACTACGTTAATAATGTAGTTATTATTGTTAATGATTAGAGAACTCGAAATAAACTTATGCTGAATCCTCTATATCTCTAGTTCGATTTTACGTACTTTCCAAAATGCAGTCTGTAAGTAAGTGTCATTTAATCACTTTTTTTCCAATGACACGTTGAGAGAGAGAGAGAGAGAGAGAGAGAGGAACTCTAGATTCTTTATCTATCTATTCATGCAGCCATCCCTCTCTCACTCCGTCCATTCCAATATTTGACTATCAATCTATCTTTCTACATACCATCCATCCATCTGTCTATATATGTACCAGTCTTTGTTGATTTATATATGTCGGTATATTTATTAATATATTTATAGTAGAATGTAGATAGATATTACATGGATTCTAACTTGGAGCATTTGTCAAAGCAGAATGGTTAGATTGCCATTAAAACATTGCATATGATGCATGTCTTAGACTGAAGACGTGTGATTAAGATGCATACAAACCAATTGGTGCCATTCTAAATCGAGGATGACGGTGAAGAAAATCACGGAAACTTGATCTTAGATAGTGTTAACTTTCTTTCTGGATCGTAACACACATAACAACGGTTTATTAACACAGTGAAATGGTCTTTAATTGTATGATGGAGATGAATCATCTGTAGGTCAGTCAACTGTCTGTTTGCAAAGTATGGGTAACCGTCAGAGAATTAAATGTGTGAAGGAAATACGTGTAAAGGGTATGAAATGTTCTCTTCAACGTGCCTTCGCAACTTAGGTGTAGTAAAGCAGGAAAATCAAGAGAGCCTAACATAAAATACATTCGCTGTTATTGTTTAGTTTGTTTGATACATGGATTACCGCAGTACGGCATTGTGGCAGTAGCTAATATTACATTAGTATGAACCATTTTTAAAAAATGAATTATCGATTAGTTCTATTCAATTTACAACATAAATGTTAATGCAGATTATCTTCAATTAGCCTACACAAATAGTCTTAAAAAGGAAACAGTTTCATGTCCTTCATTAAGAGATGTACTTTCTTATTTACAATTCATGACATTATAATTGCATGTGTTCAGTCTTACTTGAAGTATGTGATTTTACAGGCACTAATTATGCTGTGTGTACCTTAAATAACCAGAAATTTTCCTTTAAGTCAAATTGTACAATTTAATTTCTTATTAATGAGTGTCACCATGTAAAAATGAATTATTCAACGATTGTACATTTAACTCATTTGTGAAATCTCCATATTTAGTACTTTTGTTTCATTGGCCTGACGCGCGCACGCGCGCTTGTGTGTGTGTGTGTGTGTGTGTGTGTGTGTGTGTGTGTGAGAGAGAGAGAGAGAGAGAGAGAGAGAGAGAGAGAGAGAGAGAGATTTGGATTTTAACATAGCTTGAACAATTTTCTAGTCATATCGCTACGATGTCTGCAGTGTGATAGTTTATAGTGATGTCTAGCACTGTGGCATCATGCCACAGACATGTAGCATCATGTCCCACCCTGTCACATTATCCTGGCACCAGGTAGACCAGTCCTAACAATAACATCTTAATGATGAGCGCCTAGCGAGGCAGCTGCTAGTACCATTTTTATAAGTCTTTGGAATGACTCTGCTGGGGTTCGAACCCCTGACCTCCCGCATCTGAGGCGGACGCTTTGACCAATAGGCCACCGGAGCGGTCTTGGCCTGATGTTAAGTGATCTATGAGATTAAAGAATCATCACTACGTCTTTTCAGAATGTCATGGTATTGGCACAAGGTGGAAATGTTGGATTAACCTGGTTACTGCCTTGCATTCAGGCGGTGAGACCAAGGCCTTATCAGGACAAGTCCAATTCACCCGGCAAAAGTCTCAAAGAATAATTCATACCACCACACTGGGATATAGTACTTCATATACACAGCACTGAGGGTTTAATCGCAGAGATCAACACCACTGTTTAAAGAGGTATGAAAAAATCTATGATACTATATTTTTCTATTATAGCAGTTTTTCGATGATGTTCTCTTATATTCTTTAATTGTACTACGATCTTACGCCCGGAATATGCGGTACATATGCGGTACATAAATTTCGGGGCGTCAGACGATTGTTAAAGTGTCCCATTGCTTTTTGGCATTGTATAATAGCTTCTTTACAATCTTTAGTGAACCATGGTGTTATGTATATCGATATTATGCGTTTAACTTTTGTCCAAGATTGTAGATTGTAAAGGTCAATTGTAAACAACATGTTTCATAGCTAACTTTTGTCCATTATTGTAAATTTAACTTCAATATAATATTTGTACATATGATTAAACGGCATTCTGACCTTAGAAAGTTCTAGAAAGAGGACTTGTTTATGAATGAAACATACTTAGAATAGACTTTTTGCCGGGGATCACTTCTATATGCTAATTTATCGGGAGGAAATACGGGGTTAAATTTTTTTCGTAGGTCTGGAGTCGCCTTGAGAACACAGAGCAGTTATTTCTACATTCATGTCCTTAAAGTCGCCAAATCTATTTTTTTTTTTCAGTCTCATAGGACCATCAGACCCATGGTGCCGCCTGTTAGGATTCTGTTTCTTTTTATTATTTGGTGATCTTGGCATTATTGAATTTTTCTGTGTGGAGACTGTATTTTTCTGAGGTTTATACTGAGGAATATTTGAAGTTGTAATCACATCAGATATATTTGTTTGGGCCTGTGCATTCTTTGTTATCTCCAGATTGGTCTTTACTATAATTGAGACGGTTTGGTCATGTAGGTAGGTTCTAGATCCTAACATCTTTCTGGCCTCTGGAAAGAAGATATTTGATTTGGATATCACCCTTTGAATTTCCTTTTTTCTGTGTCCAGTTTTCGCAGTCTTTTGAGTTGGTCTGATGCTCTTTTACACAGTTTATACAATGTCGGATGGTTTCACACTCGGGTTCGAGATGGGAAGGGTCGCCGTAATGGTCAAACACTGGGCTTTTGGAGCATCTATCTCCGTGGTGACCGTACTTGAAACAATGACGTGGATTTGGTATGTATACGTCAACCCTGGCCTGCATAAGTCAAACTTGTACTACCTTGGTAGTGTGGGTATGTTGATGGTAAGTATGATGAAATTCGTGTCGGATACGGATTCGAGGAATGGCGGGTAACACATTGGTTCTTCATGCCTTCGATGATTTCAGTGTCGCTGACTCCCGCCCAGTAATGGCAGAGAATCGCGCCTTTGCATGGATTCAGGGAAGAGTGAGCGAAAGAGGTTACTGGTATATCAAAGAGAGTCTTAATGTTTTGGAGTTTTCAGTCTGTCCTTTCGCAACATTCCACAAGCAAATTATCTGATTTTTTTTTTTTTTCATGCATTTTGGTGTCCCGACTAGTCTAGTTATAAAAATGGAGATAGTGCGGCAAACGGCCTTGATGCTTCTTTGGAGTGAATGACCATGAAGCTTAGGAATGTATCCACGCCACATGGTTCATCATCTTAGTCTGACAAAGGTTTGGTTTTCTTAAACTTGTGGATTTTTAAAAATTATTTTCCATTATATTTTGTTTTTTATCATCACCTTTGCTCATCAACGTACCACGGAGCCAAAAAAGGAGACACATCTCAAATGCCAGGGATACATAGATGGTATACTCGGCGGGTAAAGATACCCCAAAATTGACCCGTTAAGCCACCGCATTCTAGAATGTCTTCTGAGAGGGAGAAAGGGAAAATGAAGGATTAAAATGTAGGAGCAACAGAGGTATCGAGAGAGAGAGAGAGAGAGAGAGAGAGAGAGAGAGAGAGAGAGAGAGAGAGAGAGAGAGAGAGAGAGGGAGAGAGAGAGAAGAAGAAGAAGAAGAAGAAGAAGAAGAAAGTTAAGGAGAAAATGTGAAAATCAAGTTAAGGAGATCACCTAGGGATTCACGTGACGGGCCGATAGTAGTGAGTGGGGGCACTCTAGGGTCTATGTAGTCTTAGTGTTAAATTTGGTCGTTTGCACTATAGGGTCTGTGGGATTTTAACATTGCGGGCTACTCTAGGGTCAATTGGGAATGTATAGCGACAATGGATTGGGCCTGTCTAGGGTCAGTAGGAATTGGAGGGGGGTGACGTCACGGTATTGGACACTGGCAGCAATGTTGCAAGTGGCTCTGACATCAATCGGGCGGAACAGTGTGGCAAGGAGCTGACCTGCATACGCGCTACTCTAAGGACAAATAGAAACATAGACATAGAGACGTGGTTAGAGACAGGGTAGAGACATAGACATAGACAGAGACATCGACATATTACACAA
Source organism: Megalonaias nervosa (assembly GCA_016617855.1). Taxonomy (NCBI): domain Eukaryota; kingdom Metazoa; phylum Mollusca; class Bivalvia; order Unionida; family Unionidae; genus Megalonaias; species Megalonaias nervosa. The sequence goes on along the minus strand of JAECUM010015792.1, from coordinate 55,590 downwards.
ACATAGATTTATGAACATAAATCTATCACACAAAAAAATCGACTAAACATTCTTTTAGGCAAGGGAGAAAAGATAACTTTTCGAGGCAATGGAGTGGCCATGAAAAGTGCCGTTTAACTTTTTCTAATTTCTCTCCTCCCGTCTTCTTCTCCACCATCTTCTCATCTTATCCATTTCATTTGTCTTCTTCTTCTTCTTCCCATTCTCTTTCTCCTCCTCCTCCTTCTTCTCCTCTTGTTTCCTTTTTCTCATTCTCCTCTTCTTTTTCAAGCTTAGCATTGTGTGCTCTCATTTGTTAATTTCCCTCTTTATGCTCCTTCTCCTCCTTTTCCTCTTTTATAAGCTCTCTGAGTCGTTCCTTGGCCTTTCTTAAATTATTGATCTTCATTTTTACTCTGTGAGGACTATAACAACCATCTTCCAACCTAACCAACATTTCCTCCACCATTCCTATGTTGTCCATCCACTTCTTGGAACTAATGCATTTTGTTGACGTCATTGCTTGCCATTTTTTGTTTGTTGTTCAATGTTAAATGGCGCGATTGCTTACTGACTTTATTTGGATTAAGGTCGCATTCACCCATTAGGGCATTCGCAACCGGTTAATGCCCCCACAGGGGGCTGATAGATTTTTTCGAGAGGGACGGAATAGTGCCACGTCCCCCAACGCTTTAATGCACACACAGTGTGCTGATAGATTTTGTATGTTTTAGGGACATTTTGGTCCCACGAGACAAATGGTAAGTGGGAATAGACCCACACGCACTCACATAGCTAGGTATAAATGTCAGGTCGAGGCAAGGCAGGGTGGATGGTCGGAAGGAAGGCGCTGTACATCCGGTATCTTTTTGTTATCCCATGTTTCCGAAAGTTAATTGTTGCCGTCAAGACGTATTTACAAATTTTGATACTGTTATTAGTGCTGCTTATAGAGGTAGTATTGATACAGTGGACCAGCCTATGATGTATTTTAAATAGATATATTTGTTATAAATAATTAATATTTGGTGAGTCTTATTTAAATCTAATGGTTTCTGCCTTATACGGAAGGCCTGATGGCTGGTTTTGCCACCTTATATATCTAAATTGGGGTCCTATATCCTAAATTAATTTAAGGCACCACATTGTGCGGCTGGACCTGATGGCTTGGATTTGAGCCACCTTATAGAGCTAATTTGGGGTCTTATGCTATGCCTATGTAGTTGAATAATCGAGTCGTTTAAGGCGCCACATTGTGCGACTGGACCTGATGGCTTGGATTTGAGCCACCTTATAGAGCTAATTTGAGGCCTTGTGCTATGTCTATATTGTTATATAATCGAGTCGTTGTCACATTGTGTAGCTGATCCTGATAGCTGGGATTTATGCCACCTTATAAAATCTAACTTAGTGGGCCAGTTTTGGTAGCCAATGTCTTAAGGATCCACCATATCCTAAGCTAGAGAAGGAAGTGAAAAAAGATGTTGTTAGTATGGTTGTATTGTATTAGGAGAAATGGTCATGGGATGATTTGGCTGCTAACCGCCTTAGGATTCGGTACTTATAGTGCATTGCCCAACGAATCATATTCATAATGCCGCGATGTCGTGCCATTGTGGGGAATATGTGCAGGTGGAGCACCGGCCCGCGCACAGGCAAGTACCACCCCTATGTGGGTGATAAATCGTATGCCACCTCCGCACCCACCCACCCTCCCTGTCACGCCCTCATAGAAGGCGTCTATTTGTATTCATAGCAGCCTATATGATAGCGGCACCAATCCCGTGATTCGAACGTGTATAAGTGGTTATTACAAGATTATAATGCGCATGATACGGGATAGTGTTCGAAGGTGTGGTCATGGGGGTAGCTTGGATGTTAAATAATTTGAGATTCCTGTGCACAAGTGGCAAATACCGTGAGATCCCTGTACTTAAGTGCATTGCCCAACGAATCATATTCATAATGCCGCTTGCTGTGCCGCAAGGGGAAGTATGAGCAAGTGTAGCGTCGGCCCGTGCACAGGCACGTAACACCCCTATGTGGGTGATAAACCGTATGCCACCTCCGCACCCACCTCCCTTATTGTCACGTCCTCATAGAAGGCGTCTATTTGTACTCATAGCTACCTGTATGATAGCGGCACCAATTTCATGATTCGAATAAATGTGGTGGATTGTCTCAAGTAGTTTTGGTCAATGTTGGAGTGTTATTAAATTTTTCCAACTTTATCAATCTCTATAAGGAAGAGCAAAATTGATTTGTTTGTTATGTTCGGGTTAGGATTGTTTTGATATAATAATTCTGGATAGGAGTATGGCGAACCAATCGCTTTAAGAGAAGCGACTAGTTTTTCCCTTTGTTTTTGGTATTTGTGGCAGATATTGAACACGTGTTGCAGATCCTCAGTGCTGTGGCAATAGCGGCAATGGGAATCTTGTCTACATTGGGTTTATGTATTTTCCCATACTGCCTGCTAGTAAAGTCTTACAAGTTTTGATTCTGTTTATGACTCGTTGGTTATTGTTTATAGAGAGTTTGTGGGGCTTTGATATTGCGGCACACTGCTTTTTGTATTGAGTACAGTGTACGGCCCTTGTTGCCTGAATCCCATTCTGTTTGCCATTTTGAAACGATTTTTTATTTTGGATATCATGTTGTATATCTCTGGGATACTGTAGTCAATGTGGGTGTAGTTTGAGCCATTAAGTTGTAATTTTGCTGCTAGGTCAGCATTGTCATTTCCTGATATGTTAATATGGGATGGCAACCACATGAATTCTACAATTTGGTCCTGATTTAGCATATATTTTAGAAGCAATATTGATTCTTTTAATAAATTTTCTCGACCAGTTGTGCTTCCGGTTTCCAAGAAATATAGAACGATAAGCGAATCGCTAATTATTAGCATTTTGGGGAACTTACGACTGTCTGCCAATTTGATTGCTTCTAATATAGCCCAGAATTCTGCTGTGTAAATAGAGCAGTTATTGGGAGTCTTTATCCAAGTTCTTCATTTGTTTCCGGTATCGTGAGGGCAGCAGCGGTTTTGTCTGGGTTGTTTGTTTTTGATCCATTGGTGTAAATTTTGATATAGTCTTTGTAGGAGTTGTCGATTATTGTTAAGAGTTTGGCTCTTATATCTAGCTGGCGGTCTAGTTTGGAGCTAAAGACTTTTGCTAGAAGATTAATAATGGGTTTTTTGCATGTCCAAGGGGTGGAATCTGGGTATTTGATGGTTTCCGTCTGGAGTCCATCAATATTTAGTTCATTACTAATTGATGTATCTTCTTTCCAGACGGTGGGTTCGGAACAAGTCTCTTAATGAAAGGGACATTGCATCTGTTGATGATGTCTCTTGTTGGGTGTGAGGGATCATGTACTGAGACTCTTGCTGCATATCATAATATCAACTCTTCTCTTCTCAATGTGAGCGGCGTTTCACCTGTGAGGATCTGCAATTCTTCTTTGGATGCATTTGGTAGGGAACCTGTACATATACGTAACGCCTTGGATTGGATTATGTCCAATTGTTTAAGGAGGGTTTGCTTGGCTGAGGCGTAGATCTGGCACCCGTAGTACAGTTTTGACCTAATTAAGGCCCTATAGAGCATCAAAAGTGTGTCCTGGTCAGCTCCCCATTTCACACCTTTAATGTTTTTGAGGAGGTTAAGGTCGCCACGACATTTCCGGGCTAATTCTGAAATGTGATATTTCCATGTAAGATGTTGATCAAAGTGCATACCCAAAAATTTGGCTACTTTCTCAAATTTAATTATTTCGCCTTGTATATATAGAGTAGGGGGTCTATCATGTACCTAGGTTTAGGGGAAAATAAAACTCCTGTAGTTTTCCCTTTTGATAGTTTAAATCCCCATCTATCTGCCCATTTGCCAATTTTTGTTAAATTGGTTTGTAAATCAACGATGAGTTGTTGGCTGGATGGATCACCCGCTTTCGATATGCCACTGTCGTCAGCAAACTGAGATAAGTCAATTTTGCTAAGATCGACAACATGTTCTAGGTCGTTGATCATAATGTTGAAAAGGGTTGGGCTTAAAACACTTCCTTGTGGGGTACCGTTCTCCAGTTCATATGTTTCGGAGTACTGGTCCCCTATTCTGATTCTAATCTGTCTTCCTTTTAGTTTAGTTTGGCGATAAGTCCGTCAGTCCAAAACTAGGTCAAAGGCTTTCTCTAGGTCAAGGAAAATCGCTATGAGATGTCGATCGCATTTTCGTTTAGCATTAAATGCTAATTTAATGCGAGATTCAAGCCTCACTAGCTGGTCCAATGTGGATCTCTTGTTGCGGAAGCCACTTTGATTTTTGGAGATCAGGGTTGTTACTTTCCAGATGGTGTTTTAATCTGTTGCTAAGCATAGTCTCCATCACCTTGCATATAGTGTCGGTGAGTGAGATTGGTATGTATGATGATATTTTTGTGGGATTTTTTCTGGTTTTTGGGATTGGAATAACTACAGCTTGTTTCCATTTTGTCGGGATCTGTCCTGTTTTCCATGACTGATTTATTAGATTTAGCAAAATACCTTCAATATTTGGAGGGATATTTTTTGTATATTTCATATCCTATATTATCTTCTCCTGGTGAGGTTGATTTTTTTTTTTTTCCCTAATAGCTATTTTCCATTCATCGATGGAAAAATCAGTGTTAAGTGGGGTACATTTGGTATCCAGGTCTTTGAAGAAGTGGTGGTATTTATACCCTACAATTCTTCAGTGTGTTTGGATTTGAGCCGAGTGATTGTTATTACTGCTCATTCCCGCAAAATGGTTTGCCAGGTGGTTCGCTTTTTCTTTATTGGTTGTCATTCCTTGGATATTAGGCATGCTGTAAGCGCATTTGCCTTTCATAGCTTTTATTTGATTCCAGACACGCTTGAAATTGCATTTTTGTAAGGTCAATGATAGAACAGTATTCGTGCCATGATGTTTCCTTTGCTTTACGGATAACAAGCTTAATTTGTTTTTTCCTTAGATTTATATTCCAGATAATCTGTAGATTGCCTGTGTGCCGAAATTTGTTCACACCTTTTTTTCTTCTCTTTGATTATGTTTTTGCAATCATCATTCCACCATGGGATGGATGATTTTGCAAAGGAATTGTTCCCTTTTCCTGTTTTGGGGATGCTTTTTGTGACAGCTGCATTTATTGCGTCTAGGACGTTTTGACTGAATTTGTCAATATCATTACCCTGGAGTTGTTCTTTGTTTACGCCGGCAAGTAGAGAGTTGAATATGTGCCAGTCCAGTTTCCATTTGGGAACTTTAGAGAAGTTAGCGGTTGGGTGGGTAAGATTGACGGTAATGTGTACAGGGAGGTGATCGCTTCCTAATGTGGTTTCTCGATCCACTTCCCAGTTAGCCAAGGTGGCTAAATTTGGTGTGCAGATCGTTAGATCTAAAGCGGATAGGGAACCGTCCTCTGGGCTAATCCTAGTTTTGGTTCCGTCGTTGAGTATTACTAGGTTATTATTGTATACCCATTCCTCAATCATTGTACCTCGCTTGTTTAGGCGGGTTCCTCCCCAACGTTTGCTGTGTGCACTGAAATCGCCACATATTATATATTCATTTGCAGAGAGGGATATCTGGTCATAGTTTAGGGGCGAAACAGTGTAAGTTTTTCCATGATCATAGATATTAAAAATTCCTATAGTAAGCTGGTCTATGTGGACTAGTATTGAATGAGGGTTTGATTGTTGTCCAAAGGTTCTATTTGGGAGTGACAAAGATGGCAAGTCCCCCTCCCCCTTTATTTTCAGTGTCCCTCATAACAAATTTGCTCGTTGAATAGCCGGGGATATTTGGCAGATATTTGGAGGTCTGTTTTAGTAAAGTTTCTTGAATGCAAATAATATCTGAATTTTGTTTGATCTTGTTAAGTTTGATAAGGAGTTCAGGTTTATTCATGTTTAGTCCCCGACCTGTTTTATTGCCAGATTACAAGGCGATTGACGAAAGCTCCATTTTATATGTCTCAAGCACGGGCGTGAAGGAAAACATCCCCTCTCACCAACTACCCATATCATCTACCAAACAATTCACAGTGATATGAATGCTAACCTAAAATAAATTTTTTACAAGCCAACACACTGATACCAAACGTACGCGTGTACACATACACACAAACACTATTTTTTGTATAGGGATAAGTGGTTTTTTGTTAAGGAAAAACAAACACACATACACACACAAACGTATGCGCGCCCACATACACATACTAACATTAACACACAAACGCTATTATTTTGTGTTAGGGATAAGTGTTTTTTTTTGTTAAGGAAAAAAACAAACACGCACACATACACATATGCACACAAACGTACGCGCGCACACATACACACATAATTATATGATTGGCAACTTGATCAGTCTCTTTTTTAGAGATCTGGTTATCCCTGAGAAGGGCTGTTTTTCCTAACTCCAAATGTACCTGGTTAATGCTAGCAACTCCCAGGTCGGGCACCACACACGCGTCTTTCCAACTCCTCCTCCCGGTTTTCCATCTGGGGGACAGCGGCTCTTGGTACTGGTGGTAGTGGTTGTCGCTGTGACTGACGTGGTGGTGGAGGTGATGGTGTCCTCACCTCAGGCTTGGGCTCATACTGAGGTCTAGTCATAAGGTGAGGCAGGATCTGTCTTTTCTTTTCCTTCTCCTCTTCTTCCTCTTCCTCAAGTCTGGTACTTTCTGCAATGGCCTCCATGGCCAGCTCATCCAGGAGTCGCCTGACATACTTCAGGTGCATTTGGAGTTCCAAAAATTTGCTGACTCTGCTCATCTTGAATGTTGACTAATCAACGCTGGGGTAGCCAGAATGACGAACTCTTCGATTTAAAGCACGGACGTGAAGGAAAACATCCCCTTACACAAAAACTAACAATACCCATATCATAACCAAAACACATGGGACGCACGGACCTAAAAGAAACACTCACGTTTACTTCTTTCCTGCAAACACACTTTAATACCACTTACACATATAAAAAACACATAGACTATCTTACAAGTCAGGAGACGAAGTGTTTATAGGCACACTTCCATTTTTTACCTACAGACAAACACAAAGACAGACAATGTTGGCAATAGAGTAGTATGTCTTTTCTAGATTGTTGGGGTAGCCCCGAAAAGAGCTGTTTTGTTGGGGGTTGTGGCAATCTCTTATCGTCTAAGATTGCGTCCCCGTCTCGCTGCTGGCTTTCCCACAGGATAGGGTCTGCTTCTTCGGAAGGAGAAGGAGAACTCTTTCGTGTCCACAAAACCTCTGTCTGGCTCCTGCTGTTCTTGTTGCTGCTGCTGCTGCTGTTGCTGTTCTCTCTGATGTTTTTGAAGTCTGTACTTCTCGGTCCATTCTTTTTGCTCCTTCTTGATTTCATCTTTAAACACCTCTTCTATCAGGTCTTGGGCCACTTTTAACATTCTGACATTTTCAATCTCATCAGGCTTGGGTATCAGGTTTTGCCTGACACGATGTAAATTCACGTGGGCTTTGTTCAGCTTTGCTAGTCTTGAACACATCTTCATAGGTTGACGATGGTCAGACTGGAGACCTCCTTGCTTTATATAGCTCAAGCGCGGACGCGATAGAAAACATCCCTACGATTTTTTGGGGGTAGGAACGCTATAGCTCATCTCATGGTGAAGGAGAGAGAGAGAGAGAGAGAGAGAGAGAGAGAGAGAGAGAGAGGAAAGAGCACAGGGAGTGAAAACAAATTTTTTTTAAAACAAACCACCAACACTTTCTTCAGGAGAGAACATTTTTATTCAACCAAAAATTAACCAACACACAATATAACATCAACACATTTTTTCAAATAACCAAGTTTTGACAAGGTTCACAACGTTGTGAAGTCAAGTTAGACTTCCACTGATGGAGGTCATTTGGCCATGATGTACACTACGTTTCCTAGCTAAAGACAAGAGCTATCCATAATGGTCACCAAACCATCTATCTTCTTTTTCATCGTTTTTAGAAGAGTCACGACCAAAATAAGTCACTAAATGTTCTAAAGGATATTGTTGATGAAGAAAATACACACAATATTGTCCACACACCATGGAATCTGTGCCTGTAATTTCACATTAAAGAATCGTGTCGTCTGGGCATTTCTTTTCATAAAGTCGAAGGTGTCGTCTTCCAAAGGTCGTAATCCATACGAATCACAATACTCCACACAGGAATCGTAGGAAACGTAGATGGCTACCCAGTGTGTTCCTGGGAGATGACTGTCGTCCGTGTTGATGACATAAGCTTGATGGTCTTTAGGTTTGTGATGAGGAAGTTCATTTTTAGCGCCCACGACAGGATTCCAAGAAGCTGTGTACGAACTGTTTTTCAAAAGGTAATAGGGTTCCCAGGTATCCATTTTGTTTTGTTGTTTTCTTGTTTCACAGATAATGATAAGTCATCAATTCAATCCTGACTTTTTGCCTGAAAATCTCTGTCAAGTAATCGTCTCTTCGCAGTCAATGGAGGTGAAAGAATGATCACGCAAGTCTTTATACCACTGATGCAACACTGCTTATTCCGAGGTGAGACCCCAAGCATTATCTGGATACTCATCCAATTTTTCTTCTTGACTCATCATCAGACATTGATTGTGTTGCATTTAACTGGGGTGATCGTTTTGACATCCATAGCAATCTTTCTTGGTCAACCCTGTAATGGTTTCTGCCAGGTGTTTGACAAAACAGGAGACTAAATGTTGTTCTTGTTCTGGCCATCTGGACATGACCATGACCTCTTCCTCTTTGTCTTTGGTTCTGCTTCCACGATATCCTCCCATTCCATTTCTAAAGATTCTCTGCCATTTGGGATAAGAGTCTTCCATAGCTTCTAATAGTCTAGAATGACTTCTCTCAAACTGTTGATTTCTAGAGTGTTGCCGAATTCGGCATACAAGATCACGTTCACCGTCTCCGTTAGAGCTTCTGTAAACTGAAGATCCACACGCAGCTGACCAGATTTTATAGGGTGGAAATGGCCTCGTTGCTGCCTTGGTCTGGAGTGAAATCAAAAGCCCACAAAGTGTAGCCTCCTGCATAATCGTCGTACAAAATTCCGTGACTGGTGTTGGTCCCTACCTGTCCCGTGGCTTCGTACAGTGACATGTACGATCTCAAATAATTCTTCTTAGTAAAGTTAGGTTCGAAGGGTCTGGTACACAAGGTCTTGCCATCGCGACAGATTTCGATCTTCAACGCTCTGTAGTGCTTATACTCGAAACGATTGACAGTGACGGCTCCGTTGAGGCCTTCGTTGCTGACGATACCAACGATTAAACGTTTGGGTAACTGTTCTTGGAATAGGTGATCTTCGATCTTGAATCGGAGTTCTGCGGCAATGGTGAAAGTTTTCACTTCCATTCGTCGTATTGGATACTTGGCGGTCGTTCTGCTCAAAGTGTGGCTGATGTCGTTTCCCACTTTAGGTAACATTTTCACGCGTTGCATGTAGAGTCTGGCTTCTTGGATGATGGTTTTGTACTCGTTGGCATTGGCCATCAAATGGAAAACGGTACTGCTACGATTCAGTCTCAAGCTGATATCCACTCCGTTCAGCAAATACTTTTCTTGCAGCTGCTGTTAGGACTGTGTCGTTAAACTTGTCCTCGCCTGCGGTGTCAGGTTTCCATACCACGCAAGCATCCAGATGAGTGTTCTTGACATCTTTTTCGTACGTCAAGAGATTTTACAGGTATGCTCGGTAAGTGTAAGTATCCATGCTGTTGCTGACTAGTTTGTTATTCAAGTACAAATCCACTTCGTTGAACAAGGAATGCGTGAAATTGTTGACGGGAGCTACTCTAGCATCGGCTCCCGGAGCGGTGTCGTCCGTTTTGATCACTTTGACTTTCAGGCACAAGTAACTGCTATTCAGATTAATGTAATCTTCGGGCTGTCCTTTGATTTCAAATTCGATGGGGACTGAGGTCGTCAAAGAGAAGATGGGATGAAAATTCTACCCATTGGGATTCTTGCATCGTCATCATAGTGGGTGGCATGGCAAACAGATCCAGTTCCGACTTGGTACATTCGCAAGACTCTCAGTGCATCATTTTTTTCACTCTGTTATTGAATAATCAAAAACGTCTGATTCTCGGACGGTTCTTCTTTTCTTGGTCTTTCTAGTTCTGGGTGTGTAAAGTCCTTTGTAGAGGTGTCTTCGTCGTCTTTTTCTGCCTTGTCCTTGCTGTGGTGTCAGGGAAGCAAGAATGCCTGACTGGGCATTTATAGGAGTTTCTCGTCGACCCAAAATGTCCTTGCCATTTTGAAGCAAGACATTGTTACCTGCTCTCAAGAAAGCTTTTATGGGATTTTGTTTGTCAATGATGACATTTTGGAGAAATTCTTTGCCTTGCGTCGAAGCGGCATCTTTCAAGGCCTTCAATCCTCGTATCACCATCGGTTTCGAAAGGGGGCCACCGAACGAAACGCCGATTTCAGCATATCTCGTAAACCATGTCCTCGCTGTCGAGCGACTCATCGGTACATGACTTACAAGTCGTTAGAGAATCGTTTTCGAAAATGGAGTTTCACCGTAACTTTTCCTTTTTAAGAATGGAATATTTTGTCCCAGATCTCCTTTTCTACCAATGTTGACACTGTCGAAATACGACTTACTGACGGGTAAATAGTGAGGATGTACAAATTCGCGGTGAACGTGATAGTATTTCCACCTTCCTCATCATTGGTCGTGGCAGAATCCGCTTTGAAAGGAATGACTCGCAGTAACGGTGCTGATGTGTGTCCCACCAAGTTGTACTCCCCCACATCAGAGTACACAAAGATCAAATTTAATCCTTGGTTCAGTTCTACCGGGGATCGAAAACAACTTCGCAAAATTCAGGTTGATGGTGACGGGCGGTATGAGTGAACCCATGACCATCTTGAGGTCTCCACCCAAAATGTCAAGCAATTCAGGACAAAATGTAATGAACAACGTTTGGCATCCGAAAATTTCACCAGTAGGCGACGACCCATTTGATGGTTCTCGATGGTGACACTTCGTTTGTTTTTGTCCAAGGCATTGCCAAACAGCGCATTGAATTTGGAAGGAATCGTGTCCACCAGATATTGACCACTGAAATAATAGCCTGCATGAATTTTCAACATATAGATGTACCTTGGAGTATCGGAGAACACTGGTCGTTTCATAGTGGCATTTACAGTTTCGTTTTCATTCAAGTATTGTTACACTTGGTCGTTCAGAACTTCGACCTCAAAAGTGTTTTGATTTTCAGTGATGTTTTTGATTTGTGCAGGGTGAATCATTTCCACCAAAGCCACTTCCCAATGGGCTTCGTGATAGAGTTGGATGGCCTGAGGTAATCTGGCCGTGAAACAGCACGAATTATTGTGGGGAAACACATCCATGGAACTGTCACTGGGTAAAGTTAAGTAAAATTGGTTATTCATAATTCCAGAGTTCTTCTGTCCGAGGGGTTACTCGAGGTCAGAGGAGTGTCTAAAAGAGGATTATTGTTGTTATTGTGACTGTTCGGAGGGTGACTGTCGTTGGGCGCAAGACTCCCGTTGTTACCGTTAGAGTGATTTCAGGGAAGGATTGAGGAGAAGGTAACCGATGCAACTGCTTATTAAAATGGTCCACAATTGTTTGTCTCCTTGTTGCAAACTCAGACTGGCAATGGCAGCACCGATGACACAATACAGCACAAAGATTTGGCAGAAAAAGACGATTTGCGTTTTAGGCACACGTTCTCCACACCAAACTCACAGAGAATGCTTTTGTAGATCTTGCAGAGAAGAACTCGGTGAAGGAGTGGTCACTGTGGTGGTTGAGGCTGTGTTGAAGGGCATCATGGTCAATTCTTTTTATAGTCAGTGACTGCGAAGAGTCGATCCAAGAATCAAAACTCGGCGGATATCCTTTCCAATATACTTTTACTTCTTTGACACGACGTTTTCCCACTTTTCGGGCTCTTCGATCGAGAATGCTTTGGATATCGTACACTTCGTCTTCTTATTTGGTAACGCATTGTAACTCGGGCAAGTAGAACGTTCCTTTTAACACATCCCCGTTCATGTCTTCCAATTTATAGACGGTAGGATGACAGCCACGCACTCGTCCAGTGACATGAAACAATTCGGTGGTCAAATTGCATAAGTAACCTTTGTCGAAAGTGCGTTAGGTTTTGCCAATGCGCACGCAATCTCCAGGGGTCAACACTCCACCTTTCTTGGGGACAGTCACAGTCTGAGACATACCAAACAGACGGTCACTTCGTTGTCGGGAGTCACTTCTTGGGGTGCGCATCCGATGATCTGATGGTAAGACTGGTTGTACGCTTGGACCAGGTACGGTAAGACGTCGATGTACTTGAGAGTGTATTCCACATGCGTTTTTTCAAGGTGCGTTTAAAACATTCCACAATGCTGGCTTTGGTTTCGGGATTCTCGGTGGTTAAAAATGAATGTCTCGTTTCTTTAATTGTTTTTGGAAAGCTTGGTTCAGAAATTCGGTGTTTTAGTCCGTTGCCGTCGAAGAGGGTGATGACCGCTTTGTTTCAACACCAGTTTTAGGGCTCTCACTTATTCAGAGCTCGATTTGGAAGTCAATGGCATGACCCAGGCAAATTTAGAAAAGACGTCCATGACAGAAAACAATTATTTGTAGCCACGATTGTTGGTGGCCAATTGAGAGACATCGGCTGAAAAATTTTCGTCGAATGGGTTTGTGTAAGGTGTACGTGGGTTGTTCTTGTAACCATCGTTGCACTTGAGGTAAACGGACACTTTTCAGTCGGGTTTTGGCAGCACGATACCATTTCTGAACTCCTCCGTAACCCGCGAAATGGGATGGATCGTAGTAAATGTCTGCTAACACGTTCTCCATCAGGACTTTTTCTTAATAAGTCACCCACTGTTCACGGATGCTATGTGTGGTATTTTCTTGGATTGTAATGCTTTGCGTATCCAACGAGCAATAGGTGTCGAGGAGGATGTCTGAAAAGGGGTAATCAGTTCATGTTTAATTTCTTTCTTCACCTTCTTTTTCTCTTCTGAGGAAGAAGGGGTTGCATCATCTTTTTAATCCAACCTATTCTGGATGTTGGTGGTATTAACTTGCGTACTTTTTCTGGAGGAGTTTGAAACTCTTTTTCTACTTTTCCTGTATTGGTCACTGGTGGCGGGTGGTGGTGGTGGTGGTGGTGATGGACTTTTCATCAGGTCTTAAAGTCATTCAGAGTCGGTCGAGCTTTTTCATCTAAAGCTTTCTGGTGAAAGAGTTTTAGTCGCTGCAACACTTGACAGTACCGTTGCGATTTTTCCGTTTCAGACAAATCGCTGAGATCCATCAACGATTGCAATTTGTGTTGTAACTGAGACATCTCGTTCAAATGAGGATTGGAAGGTAAATTCGGGGTACGTTATTCTTGCCAACGATGGAATTCCATCCATCGTTTGTAAAGCACTAAAGCCAGTTTTCGTCCTTCCATCAGATTCCAAAGGTCACATCTGAGATCTTTTCATCCCAGAGGTCCCTTTTATCTTTTTGATCCTTTTTTATCTTTGAGCCATTTGTGCAGCAGTAGCTCCCACGAGTCCTGTAATCAGTGGTGTCAATGTGGCTTTTAGGATTGGTGCACAAATCCTCCGCGTTGTACCAACATCTTTTTCATTTGACGGATGGGTATTTTCTTTTGGACCATTTGGGGAAGAACGTGTCGATGCTTGGCTAAGCATTCTTTCTGATGTTGAGACAAAAGTATCGTTCCTTTCAAGACATTCAGACAACATTCGCACACAGTATCGATGACGTCTTTGGAGGCTGTTTGAATGACTTGTTTTCTCGTGGGTGGAGGGGCTTTGGACAGTCCGAACAACACGTCCCAATGTTTTGGGTAAACGAGGAGGCAGTCCTTTCCTTTTCTTTCCTTTAGGGGTAGAAGAGAGATGGTTTATGGGGTGTGACATCTTTGTTTGTTCCGGGGCACACATAAAATACACTGACGTCGATGACTTAGTACACACCCTTTTGTCTTATTTTTTTCTAGAAGGTCGATATGTTTGTAACCAGTCTTTTTGACGAACCCTTTGACTATCACTTCGTCAAAAATGTGACGACCTTTTTTCTATATCGCCAAACAATCCTCCCCTTTGTTTGCTTCTCTTTTTCTTTGGACGATGTGGTCTTTTCTGGGGTAGACGTCGATGCTTGGCTATGCGTTTTTTTCGGATGCGGGATCAAACGACGAGACTGTCCTTTTCTTTTTCATTTTCCTTTTTGGACAGGAGAACGACGATGGTAGTGGTGTGTACTTCTTTTAGGGGACATCTTTTGGCGTTCAGGAGCACAAAAACACTGATACCCATCGTTTGCCCCAGGTCTTTTTAGAGTGGAATGCGACGCCACTGATTGTCGGTCCGTCGTATCATTGTCATGGCAGGAATCAGGCGTCTTGGAGGGGTTCGCAACGGACTAAATCGGGTCAGTTCTTGCTTGGATAAATCCAGTAAACTCACTTGGACTTTGATTTTGGGGGCAGGTATGTTGTTAGCAACTGCCTCAGCATCTAAAGAGGTTGAGGGTGTCACCGCTGAAGGAGAAGTTCCAGGAGACACGGGTTTCCATGTTTTCATCAAATTAGGAAAGACGCGTGCCAAATTGCTTTGGCTGGCATCACTAGCAACGGAGAAGTGGAAGAGCATGAGGCTAAAGGAGATTCGGTTTGGGGATGTAAGGTTGCGTCCTGACCGAAGTGCCTCTTGTAGGTAGAAGCTGTTTCCTGGGGTCTTTTCTGGGGGCTTTTCTTTTCCTGGGGATTTTTTTTTCTGGGGCTGTGACCTGGTCTTGACACCATTTCTCTTTTTCTTCTGGGAACGTTTGTGTCGGGGAGTGGCTTTTTCTTGGGGATGACTTTGGGGGCATTGGTATCCCATTTTAAGATGGAGCGAATGTAGACACCTCCTAGAGAACCGCTACCTCCAAGTTTCAAAATGATTTGCCTTTTGGTTTGAGTGTTGATGCGGAGATCTGCCAGTTGCGTCAAGGATGCTTTGTTTTTCTCAAAAAAGCGTAAGACTTCTCTGAGATTGGCTTCTAAGACACGAGCACGTATTTTGTGGATTTTTTTCGCGACCAATGCCGTACAAGGCACGAATCAGTTTGATGGGAAGATGAGACTGAAGGGACGCCATATTGACGATGTGTGAGACAGACCAAAAGTGTCCGAAGTTTTTATAGATTATTTTAAGTCGACGGGAACGTGTACACGACAGGCCCTCCGTCTTGGCACCAGTGGTGAAACAGATGGGTACAAAATGGCAAATAATCGGGGGTAGTGGGTTTTAAATCCACGAGTAAATGTGTCAGCCAAGGAGTTCCTAACTGTTTGGCTAACACTTGCTTTGCAATTTATCTCTAGGGTTTTTAAAGAAGACCACGTAATGAGCATTGAGACTGATGGTTCGATGGGCTTTACTTTGTTGAAACAAATTTTGGGTGATGTAAATGACACTGGCATTACGATGATGCTCTTTGCGCGTAAACCAAAGTTTAATTTCTTCTTCGCCTTCTCCTAACATGTCGTCGAAGATAACCACATGAGTTTGACTGGGGTCAGACACAATCCCGTCGTCTTCACCAGGAATGCCTTCCACAAAGACCCATCGCCTTGACTTTCTCGCAGGAGGCTGTACGCCGATTGCCACTCTATGTGACATCATACGATACGTTGGGGTGGACGATTGATCAAGTGATTTTTATGTTCGATCAAACGTTTGACAAATTTGGTTTTGCCTGAACCGCTCGGTCCAGCAATTAACACGTTAAAGGGATGGCGAAGATACAAGGCCTCCCAACTGGCACGATCTAAGTTTTCGTCGATGACTTTGAAAGTAGTGGAAGTGGGATCAAGACAGCAGAGGTGGCCATAGTGAAGGGAATGTCACTTTTGAAACGAAGACGGACAAGACATCAATATCTATACTTTTTTCAGGACACGTTTATTTCCAAACATTTTAAAATTGAACACGATAGAGAAAAATACATAAAAGCCAAATGGTATATCGATAAAATACACATCAAAATGATCAAAGTGGGAAAAATACACATCAAAATGATCAAAGTGGAATATAAACAAGTCACTGTACAACATTTTTGGTGACTAAGGTGTGGTGTCCTAGGGCCACTGTGTAATGGTCTTAGAGGCACTACACTTGGCACAGTCACACAGGGGTTCTCCCGGAATGACCTTTCGGGGATGTCCATGTCAATGATGGTCCTGTCCTGAATGCAGTAGTTTTCCTCGGTGTTGGGTTCTTCTTATGACACTGTGGCTAACACAGGTTCAAAAGTTACTTTTTCACTGAAAATTTGAATTTATGATCACAAATCTTGGTATAGTGTGCCGCTTTTTTTGTCCAAGCTTCGAAACCCAAACCTTTCCAGTCACGTATATTTAGCCAGTGAGGGTGTAAGTCAAGCGCTACACACACACACATCTTCGTATACATCTTCAGTGACTAAAAGTTGACAATTTTTTTTCCCGTAGAGGTTGAGAAGTATCGAGATGAAAACACAAAGCTTTTAACAGAATGAGTCTTTCGTGTACATTTAAAGGTACCACCCTCATGTTTTTGGTTGTACCTCACGGTACAGATCGTAAAGAGCCCACAAGGAATCGGCTGGTAAACGAATTCCCAGAAAGGACACACACCACACGACGACCTAAATTCATTGGATACATGTCTCGTATAAAGTGTTGGTAATCCACCACAGTCAGAATACTGTTATTAATATTTTCCCACGTTAATTGTTTTATCATAATGATAAAGGTCGTGGCATGGTAGTAACTTTTTATACCTCTTTTTTCGGAGGTAACAAGTGTACTTCTTGCACAGAACTGATCGTATTCCGTCGTCGTATCCAAACAGTTTAGTCACTAGTTCACACACCACAAACCGCGCAGAATTTCCCTCTACAGACAAAATTTGACAGCGTAATAGATTTTGGTAATCCTCTAAATCTTCCTCTGGAATTGGTTGTAGTCTTCTGACCCTTGGGTAGTTGATCCATGTCATGTCTGACCATTGGAACGCTTTCAAATGAATCAGTCCTCTTATAGAATTCAGGTACCAGTGGTTCCAACATTGGTAACGAAACGGAAGCAATTGTTCTTTGCGTTTGACTTGTATTTTAACAAACTCTCGGTAAATGCGTTCTCTCAACTCCACCGGCAAACCATAAATGTTCTCTTGTAAAGTATCCATAAAGAGGTTACTGAGGTCGTCCCACTAAAGGTAGGTAGTGACAGTGCAGAGACCATCGAGCATGTTCCAGGTAAGCGGAATCTTCTGCTGCCACTCGTGAAGTGACACAACGCAACTGAAGCACTTGACTTTATCACCTTCTCCCAAGTAGATAAATCCAGCTCTGGCTAAGTTTTCGGAGGTAGGTCCTCCAAGATATTTAGGCTACTTTCCTTGGAAGGTTTGAAAACGAATTTCAAAGTCGCAGTATTCAGACAAACACACAGGGAACGAATATTCTTCTTTTACAGGCTCATTTCGATGAGGGCACGGTGACATTTGCAGTAGTTTGCTCAGGCATGGATGACATCCGTAGGGTGGTAGCCGCATGGTTTCAATTGGAAGATGACATTGATCATGAAAACCCGTAAGGAGTCCACGATAACGAGTGGCATCGCTTTCGCATCCGTCAGGTTTGACGCGCACAGCATCACTTTCCATGGTAGGTATTGTAGTAGTAGTCATAGCAAAGTGCCCATGATGTCGTACTGAATCGCTGTGGTTACAGCGTACGGCATCCCTGCCATCGGAAGGCACAGCATCGTACTCCACTTGAGAAGCACCGAACTCGAACGGTGTCTGTTTGTTAGGATTCATCTTTCTCGCTTGGCAATGGTAGTCACAATGAAGTATCGGTCTTGGACGTTGTCCCTTTTTATACTAGTCGTAATGAAGTCTCGAGCTTGTAAATCTTTAATCTTTTATGCCTAGTTTTGGAAGTCTTCCTTTTCGTCTTCCTGGACAACGGTACTACATTCTCTAAGGTACCGTCATAAACGTACCGTAGTTTGATCGGTGAAAAGGCGATAGAAATGTAAGGACAGTGCGTGGACCATCGAGCATGTTCCAGAATAGCTGAATCTTTATAGATACATAGATCCATACGCAACCTCAGACCACAACTGAAACACTGTACTTCGTATCCCAATCCAGTCTCAGGTCCCAAGTAGACAAATCCTGTTCTAGCTAAAACATTGGAATTAGGTAATCCTATCCGTGGGCCATTATTTTGAACGTTTCCAATCGACTGGCACAATGACAATAGTCAGGCAAGAAGACAGGAAAATTGTATTGTTTGAACTGGAGTTCTCAGTGGGTCCCTCGACCGATTCTTGCCGTGTCGATGTTATCCTTCTTGTTGGTGGCTGTCGTATTGGAACCATTTTTATACCAGTGTGTCCATACGGCAACGTGAAGTGGTTGGAAAGTCTCACTCGCTTCTGGTACACGATTTGATACAGTTTTTCCAAAGATCGACTGACAATTTTGTGTGTGGCTAAACGTACAATCTTGTGAGGCTCATAGGTAGTCACTTTAAAATGTTGATCCTCTCCAGACTGCAAGTCTTCTTTCAATACCCCAAAGTTTACCACTTGACTGGTACGATAATTGAGAGTCAATCCTTTCACTTTACACTCTGTGCACTTCTCCTTGGGGGTCCCGATATTCATAGCCGTAATTTTTGGGACCGCCACTAGTATAACTTAGAATCTTGTCGTTGGGATGCTCGTTCGTCCAGGGTCCTAATTTTTAGGTCCGCGCGTTCAATGTTATTGATGGTGGAGTGGGTATTGTTAGTTTTTGTGTAAGGGGGATGTTTTCCTTCATGTCCGAGCTTCAGGTATATAAAGTGTAGCGTTCGTCAGTCTGGCTATCCCAGCGTTGACTAATCAACATTCAAAAATGAGCAGAATCAGCAAACTGTTGGAGCTTCAGATGCACCTGGAGTATGCCAGGCGACTCCTGGATGAGCTGGCTATAGAGGCGAGCCAGGAGAAAGCCAGAATTGAAGAAGAAGAGGAGGAGGAGAAGAAAAAAGAAGAGAAGAGTACAATTCTGCCTCACCTCATCCTTAGAGCAAGTTGTGATGTGAATCCCATGGCGACGACACCTCCACAGCGCTAAGCACCACTGCCACATGTAGTATCATCACCATGACCTGTGGTTCCCCAGAGACAGAAATTTGGGAAGAAGAACTGGAGAGGCAGAGACAAGAATGGGAGTCTCAGCGACCACAACATCCACGGGTGTAGAATATAAGAAGGAGGCAAGAACAAGTCTTCACTATCCCTCAAACGGAGGAATGGAATAGTGAAGCCACTCAAGCTGCCTCCGCACTCTCAACCACACACATAAATTGGGAACAAGATTGGAGTCAGCGATGTGTCTGTGGTGTCCGGTCTGGGAGGTGTCACAGTTCACCAGGTGCATCTAAAGTTAGAAAATATAGCCCTTCTCAGGGCTAACCAGGTCTCTAGAAAAGAGAGACTGACCAAGTTGCCAAAAATGTAATTTTGTGTGTGTGTTTGCGTGCGCGTACGTCTGTGTATTTTTGTTTCTGTTTGTGTGCGTGCGCGTACATGTGTGTATTTTTGTTTGTGTTGAGTGCGTGCGCGTACGTGTGTGTGTGTCTTTTTCCCCTTAACAAACCCCTTGTCCCTACACTCATGAGTGTTTGTTTTGTGTGAATGTGAAGTAGTGTAACTAGAAACACTAACTCCTTTGCTGATGTGATTGTATGTAATGTTGTGATTTGTAAATAAAAGCTTTCCATTATGTATTGATAGAACGTATAGTGGTTTTGTTAGTATTAGTGTGTTGTTTTGTATAAAAATTTATTTTTGGTTAGTACTCATATCACTATGGGCAGTTTGGTAGGTGATATGGATAGTTGGTGAGAGTGGATATTTTCTTTCACGTCCGTGCCTGAGATGTATATATTGGCGCGTTCGTCAATCGCGCCATTTAACATTGAATAATAAAAAAAAAATGGCAAGCAATGACGTCATCAAAATGCATTAGTTCCAAGAAGTGGATGGACGATATAGGAATTGTGGAGGAAATGTTGGTTAGGTTGGAAGATGGATGTTTAGTCCTCACAGATTAAAAATGAGATCAATAATTTAAGAAAGGCCAAGGAACGACTCAGAGAGCTTATAAAAGAGGAAAAGGAGGAGAAGGAGGACAAAGAGGAAAAGGAACAAATGAGAGCCTACAATGCTAAGCTTGAAAAAGAAGAGGAGAATGAGAAAAAGGAAACAAGAGGAGAAGAAGGTGGAGAAGGAGAAAGAGAATGGGAAGAAGAAGAAGACAAACGTAATGAATAAGATGAGAAGATGGTGGAGAAGAAGAAGGGAGGAGAGAAATTAGAAAAAACTAAACGGCCCTTTCATGGCCACTCCATTGCCTCGAAAAGATGTCTTTTCTCTCTTACCTAAAAAAATTTTTAGTCGATTTTTTGTGTGATAGATTTATGTTCATAAATCTATGTTTGTGTAATATGCCGATGTCTCTGTCTCTATGTCTCTAACCCTGTCTCTAACCGTGTCTCTAACCACGTCTCTATGTCTATGTCTTTATTTTTCCCTAGATTAGCGCGTATTCAGGTCAGCCCATTGCCACACTGTTCCGCCCGACTGAGGTCAGCCACTTTCAACATTGTTGCCAGTGTTCAGTACCGTGATGTCACCCTTCTTCAATTCCAATTGACCCTAGACAGGCCCAATCCATTGTCGCCATACATTCCTATGTTCAATTCCCATTGACCCTAGAGTAGCCCACAATGTTAAAGATCCATAGACCGTATAGTGCAAACGACCAAATTTAGCACTAAGACCCCATAGACCATATAGTGTCCCCACTCCCGACTGCCGATTTGTTGAGATCGGTCCAATACCGACCACCCGTAGAGTAAGACGTAGAGGTCAAAGTAGCGTGTTGCTCATGGGTCTTCCATGTATTCAACTACCAGGATCCTTTCCTTTCTCGACGCGCGTCACATCCTACGGAAAACAGGTACCCTCCACTTAGTCGCCTCTTAGGACATGCAGCGAATACCATCGGGCCCATTCTACAACCGTGTATCCGCAGGGAGGCATGGTGATACGACTCTAGGTATTAAAATATGTAACAGAAAGGAAGTGAAACCAACAATTTACATACAGTTCAACAAGTAATTTATTTCTTCAGGAAACAAAGTTATAATTAAAAAGACACTTACAATATTGTGAATTAAATTCCAAGTAATTCTAAATGTCATATCACAGGTCCAAAAGGATAGAAACTTCCGTATGAATTCCAATATTCTTGAATGTCCTGATGTATCACAATGATCTAATCAAGAATAACTTAGAATATGAGTTCACAATTGTTCCAAAATTATGTGTTAATCCAAAGTCAATGAGCATTTAGCAATTTCAATGAATAATTTAAATACACAATTCCTTTCGAATTATATATGGACACAACTTTTAAGGATTCCCACAGACGAATCTTAAAACGGGAATGAATTATTTATTTATCAAATTCCTATTTATACATATTTTCACTTGACCTATAACATGAGAGAATGTTATGGAAAACTAATTATTACCTTAGGGAAACTCCACTAACTCGTAATCAAGGTTAGGTCTTGAACTCTAATTTTAGTACACCTCTTGTTTAGTACTTACAATCATGAGGAAAGTTAGGTATGCAAAAACTCCATCCACAACCCTCAGTGACGGATGAAACATCAAGCACACGGTATCAAAATACATAATACATGGAATATAGAAGAAAAAAAACAAACAAAAAACCCCAAATCAGTTTAATAAATTTCTATCGAAATTTGACTTAGTATTCTTGTTAGAATCATTTTCTATACACAATGCTAACATAAACTTTAAGGTTGCCAAGTTTATCATATCACCAGAAAATTCCTTAAGATAAAAGCAAAACGTGCTAGTGTAGGTATTGTATTATATGCAAACAAAGTCAGTGAAAGGTGTGAAAGTTGTAAAAAGTCATTTTGATTGCATTGTTTTGTTAAGATCAGAAAAGGATTAATAAGATCTTGAAGATAATGTTTATATTTCATTTGTTTATATTCTATATGAACAATCGCCTATACATAATCTTCTTAATTTCGATTTATTTGGTAAACAACAGATTACACGTATAAGAGAGCCTTTATAGGAGCGGGTGGTCTTAATAGTCGAACCGGCCTAAAGGATAATTACATAGAAAATGACTCTACTTCATAACGCATAACGAGGGTAAATACTACCGACTTTCCAATTTCACGTGCTTATCATGACCAAAACCGTAACAATTTTGGAAATACCCTACTCGGCTTATGTAATAGCACTGGTATAAGCATTGTAAATGAAAGACTAGTGACGATGCAAAAAGGGTCAGTACGCATGTTTCACAACAAATGCAGAAAGTACAATTCATCTTATTTTGACTTCTGATAATAACTTTTCATTCTTTTAAACCTCCAGAGTACATAGTTTTACAGAATTGCCTAATAATAGTATATTTTTCTTTCTCGTTAAAACTGCAAGTAATAATCGGAATTATAAGAAATTTTATAATGGCTATCACATAACTGGAATCTAGATTTTAAAATCGCGCTCCTTGCTGATATACAACGAGACATCGAGGAATTGGAAAACCGCATTAATTGTAGTAATATTGGTCTCACATACCAAAACTCAATCGAAAAAAAAGCTAAAGCATTGATGCTCATTATTGTCAAAAATGTATTTTAATATTTTGAAAAAATCGGTGTATTTTTAGGAGGGGAACATTAATGTTTGTATTGGGTAATTAAATATGATATTATTGCTTATGCACAAGTTCGATTTAAGAAGAACAACAGTACAGTAGACTCCACGTTTATATTAAGTTATTTTTTGTATTAAAAAGTTACCCGTTCGAATTTTTGCGCCTTTAGTGATTAAAAAAAAACAAACCCAAAAGACCATTTGATTTTGTGGAAATGACAAATATATAGCAAGAAGTAGGAAAATGTTGAGTGAATGGGAAAATGTTAACAATAGTAAGATCTATTTACAATTCATTACAGTCATGAGTAAAAGCATTTAAACTTGCACTCGGACGATTTCGATTGTTCATTTAGGCTTTTTCAAGTAGAAAGTCTCTCTCCTCTTCTGTTTTCTTTTCATATAAATGATCTGGAAATTGCATTACAATGCTGGAAAAGGTGTCAAAGCAATTGACGTACTTCTGAATAATAAAAACAATAAACAATGTCCAATAAATATAATGTGTGCTTTATTTTATTCTTTTGTATTGGCAATTTTGTCTTATAGATGTGAAATATGAGGATTTAAAGCAGACAATGTAGAGCAGTTACATATAAAATATTGCAAGTGGTTACTAGATGCTAGACGTTATACCAATAATATGTTTGCATATGGACAGTTGGTGCCGATAGCCTCTTCATCTAAATATATATGTGCACATCACTAAGTACTGGTTCAAATTGCTAAACACAAATAATTATATTTTTCGAAAAAATATACGTATTAATGCTTACCTATTGCGAAAGAAAGAATTTTAAAATCTAGCTTTCTAATGTGAGAACTATGCTATTGATGTCAAGATTTGGAGAAGTATAGTATTACTCAAATTCACTTCATATATTATTTTTATTGCTTTAAATCCAAACATTAAAATACATATTTCATTCTTTTCGAGTTCAGCACTTGCTGCGAAAACTTCATACATGTATAAATTATATATGTTCAAAACCGCTTCTTGTCTAAGAATAATTGCTAATACCAGTTAGAGAACGTCTTTAGGTAAATTAAGGGTTTGATCACACCCATTAAATATCAGAACTGGTGCACATGTAGGAAACGAGCAGCGTGCAAGGAAATGTGAAATTCGCTTAAATAATAAGATCGAAGATGAATATCATTTTGTCTTAATCTGTCCTCTATACCTCTCGCTTAAAAAGCTTATATTGATCCATATTATTGTCAGAAACTAAGCATTATAAACTACTTTAATTACTCAAAAATGAAGATTTAACAACTCTAATATTCCTAGGTAAATACATGTATGATCCATTTCAATACAAATTATCTTCTATCGCTAAATAGTTCTCTCTCTCTCTCTCTCTCTCTCTCTCTCTCTCTCTGAGTGTATTGTATATGAATCATGTATTGACTATGTGCATTTCTGCATACTTCAAATCAATAAAATTATGTTATGCTCTGTTCAGTTATGTAGAATATCACAAAGTAGTATAGAGATACGCCAGTTAATTAAATGGAATGTTGGTTATGTACACTCTGAGCTCCACAGGAAGGGTTTTGTGTGAAGGCCAAACTAAGGGCTTCAGTGTTGCAGTTTGAAGCTTGAACTGATGTGTATTAATGAGAAGTCTTGAAAACACATTGATTATAACATTTAGTATTTAATTTTCTGTAGAGAAACATCCTTTGGTGCAGTCATATTTCAGAACATGGACATTATGATACTTAAAGTAGACGTGTACTCATTAACCAATTACATTGTACCCCCCCCCCCATGGAAATGAATTTATAAAATGACCATCGAAAAATGCAAATAAGAGCATGAGTGAATTATTACTGCATACATAATGATGCCATTGAATCCAGTGCAAACAACTAATATAAGACTATCGCAAGTAAAGACCAAGTACAGCTACAGTTTAGTATGCACACGCATATGTGTTAAGGTCACTTAGCGGTGTCTGACAAAATTTCTGTCTGGAATTGGTTCTGCTAGATTCTATTTAAATCTAAGTTATTTCGTTGGTAATACACTCACCCGTTTATCTCATTACGCTTTCTGCAGGCATACATTTGAGACAGAGTTTTTTGATGGAGCCAGCATTGTTGGGCTATTGTTTGCCTTGGATTGAATAACAAATGTATACTTAATTCATTGAGGACAAACATAAACACAAATGAATAAATTTATTGGCTGATGATTCAATATAAATTAAATTAACAATTATCAGTTCTTCTAAACGATAACGTCTTTAAAAACCGCAACAGAACTAGCTAACAACAAAATAGGAATCGGTGTAAGTATTCATGCTCGTTAGGATACCTGGTAGTAGTATGTGTGTGTATGGGGTGTTCAGGGAGGGGTAGTACCTCTGGCGGGGTAGTAGTCGTACTCCCATGGGGTAGCTAGTCCACCTTTGGTCCCCACCTGTCACTCAACTTTCACCTGTGGCTCCCAGTAGCTGTAGCATGCGCAGCGGCCACACCACGGGCAACGGCTTCGACTGGCCGGCTAAACCAGGTTGAGGGTAGCCGTCGGGTCTCAAACCCTCGGTGATCTAGGTTTGTCTACCTAAGCATGTGAAGACTGGACCCGGCGGACCGCGCGGAGGAACCACCAGCTGGTCAACGGGCAGAAAGGCGGTTACAGCAAGCGACGTGGAACGCGAATAGGGCACAGTGAGACACCTTAGACACTGTTGGCCATCCACTGCATCCCCCCTATCTCCAGCCGTCTCGACTTGTCTTGCCACTGGACCCAGATATGCGGGGACGAGAGAGTGAGGTCGACGAGTGCGCAACTCCTCCTCACTGAAATCCAATTCTCACGCGCAAGTCATGACTTCACCAGATCACTATCTCATTCCATCATCCTGCAAGTCCTGCGGCGACGGGGAAGTGGCGAAGCGGCAGGTGTGGATTCACTGGCAGCCGTAGTAACAACCCTGCACGCAGGCGTCTCAGGCCATAGAGTCATCTTCCTGTGACCGAAGTAGCATGGGAGTTCGGCAGCCACCTGAGCGTCCGAGCAGCCCTCGTCAGGACTACACTGCTCGCCTCCACAGCAAGAGGAAGGGACTAGAAAAGGTGTCCTAAACATTGTCTATTTCATCTCACTCTGGCCAGCTTACCGCGGCTGGCGGAGATTCCACTCCAGCGGTAAGAAAACAAAGAAACAGATCAAGGTGACAACTCTCACCTTAGGCGCATGGAACGTGCGCACACTCATGGATCGTGCCGGGACTGAAAGGCCTGAAAGACGGACTGCTTTGATTGCCAGAGAGCTGAACAGGTACAAAGTCCAGATTGCAGCACTCAGCGAGACCCGATTTGCCGACGAAGGTCAACTGTCAGAGGTAAATGCAGGCTACACCTTCTTTTGGATTGGACGCAGCGAGGAAGAACGTCGCGAGGCTGGATTTGGGTTTGCCATCAAGTCCAACCTGGTCAACAAGACAGTCGGCCCACCTAAAGACATCAACGAGCGTCTGATGACCGTTCGACTGCCGCTCCCAAGAAAGCGATATGCCACACTAGTCAGCGCCTACGCCCCAACACTGACGAACCCTGATGAGATCAAGGGCAAGTTCTACGATGAACTGAGATCCACTATTGCTGCCGTGCCCAGAACAGATAAACTCATCATCCTTGTTGACTTTAACTCCCGGGTTTGCGCAGATCACACCTCATGGGAAGGAGTGCTGGGAAAAAATGGGATTGGCAGCTGTAACACCAATGGCCTCCTACTGCTGGAAACTTGTGCAGCGCACGAACTGCTCATCACTAACTCTGTCTTCCGCCTACCACTTCGCAACAAGACGTCATGGTTGCACCCACGCTCCAAGCACTGGCATCCGATGGCTTCAACGTTGATGGAGGAAGGACGGTTGAGGACACTGTCGAAGTGTTCTTCCCAGCGTTTGAGAATCTCTTCCTCATCAGTGATCAGCGTGTTCCCATCTGCACTGAGGAGGAGGGAAGATCCTGATTTAGTGGGACCGTAGATTGTCTTGAGCGCCTCGTAGAACCTCTTCATGTCATTGCGGTCTGTATACGACTGGATCTCGTCCGCCTTCTTGCTCAGCCATGTGTCCTGCATCTGTCGGAGCTCTCTCTGCATGCACTGTTCTTCTGATATTGGTGAATGCAGCTTTCTTAGATGTGGAGTGCGGGTCATTTAGCAGCGCTCTGTGTGTGCGGTGTTTTTCGTCGAGCAGTTCTTGAATGCGATCATCGTTATCATCGAACCAGTCCTGGTGTTTGCGCGTGGTAGGGCCTACCACATCGGCGGCGGTGGAGTAGACAACGTCCAGAAGGGACGCCCAATCAGACTCTACATCATGCGAGCCTAGAGTGATGGCTTCCAGCTTGTTGTCTAGTTCGTCTGCAAGGGACTGCTTCACTGAATCGTTTTTCAGCTTGGAGACGTTCAGTCGCTTCAGCATCTTGCTTTCTTGAGGACGTCTAGGAGGCTGCATCCTGATGTTAAGTTTGGAGATGATCAGCCTGTGGTCAGTCCAGCACTCGGCTCCACACATAGCCTTCGTCACTCTGACGTCCTGCCTATCTTTCTGTCGCACTATGACGTAGTAGAGCACGCCCGCCCCAGGTCCCAACCAACGCTTTCCTCTCGGATTCGCCAAGTTTCACAGAAGTAGAGAAGGCAATTAAAAATCTGTCCAGTGGCAAAGCCCCGGGTTCTGACTCCATCCCAGCGGAAGTCTACGCAGCTGGTGGTTCCCGACTGACGCAGAAGCTTACTGACCTCTTCCAGTCTATGTGGAACCAGGAGAAGATTCCGCAGGAGTTCAAAGATGCCTCTATTGTCCACCTCTACAAGCGGAAGGGGAACCGGCAATCATGCGACAACCACCGTGGCATCTCCCTATTATCCATCGCAGGGAAGATACTGGCCAGAATTCTGCTAAATCGACTGACCGTCCACTTGGAGCAAGGCTTGCTACCAGAGAGTCGGTGCGGCTTCAGGCAGGATCGGGGCACCGTGGACATAATCTTCGCAACCAGGCAACTCCAGAATAAATGCCAAGAGCAGAACGTCAGCCTCTACACCACTTTTGTGGACCTCACAAAGGCATTTGACACTGTGAGTCGTGCAGGTCTGTGGAGGATTATGGCAAAGTTCGGACGCCCTGAGAAGTTCATCACCATGGTCAGACTGTTCCACGATGGCATGCTCGCCAGAGTACAGGAAGATGGAGAGTTCTCCCTGCCCTTTCCAGTGACAAACGGTGTCAAGCAGGGCTGCGTTCTTGCCCCGACCCTGTTCAGCATGATATTCACAGCGATGCTGACCGATGCTTTCCGTGAGGGTAACATTGGCATCGACATCCGGTTCAGGACTGATGGAAACATCTTCAACCTGAGAAGACTGCAGGCTAAGACCAAAGTCCAGGAAGACACCATCCGCGACTTCCTCTTTGCTGACGACTGCGCTTTGAATGCTGGTACTCAGTCTGACATGCAAGAAAGTATGGATCGATTCTCCAAAGCCTACACAGACTTCGGACTCACAATAAGTACGAAGAAGACCGAAATCATGTACCAGCCTGCACCCTCAGCCCCCTACACCGAACCCAGCATTACCGTCGATGGCCAGAAGCTCGCTGTTGCTGACAAATTCATTTACCTTGGCAGCACCTTGTCGCGCACAGTCTCCATCGATGAAGAGGTCACTCTCAGGATTGCTCGTGCAAGTGCAGCCTTCGGCAGACTTCACAATACTGTGTGGAACAGAAGAGGAATCAGCCTGCCAACCTAGCTCAAGGTGTACCGAGCAGTAGTACTGCCCTCTCTCTTGTACGCCTGTGAGACATGGACGCTGTACAGTTGCCATGCAAAACAGCTAAACTCCTTCCACATGCGCTGCCTCAGAAAACTGCTCCACATCAAATGGCAGGACAAGACTCCTGACACAGAAGTCCTCCAGAGAGCAGAGATGACAAGCGTCTATGCCATGCTCAGAAGGTCACAACTCCGCTGGGCTGGTCATGTCTGCCGTATGCCTGATGAGCGCCTCCCAAAGAGACTGTTTTATGGGGAACTCACTGAAGGCAAGCGTTCCCGAGGAGGCCAAAAGAAACGATTCAAGGACACGTTCAAAGCCTCCATGAAGTCCTGTGGCGTTGACCCAGACAGCTGGGAGCAGCTTGCCGAAGACCGCGCTGCCTGGCGTCACCAGATCAACTCAGGCGCAGCTGCATTTGAAGAGCACCGGATCAACGAGGCCAAGCAGAAACGCCAGTAGAGGAAGAGCAGAGCCAGCGCCGACATTCAGTCCATCCAGCTCCCGGCAATTCCCTGTCCTCATTGCCCTAGACTCTTCAGAGCGCAGATTGGCCTCACCAGCCATCTGCGCACTAACAGACCAGCCCAGATCTGAAGTCATGGTCGTCTTCGAGACCGAAGGACGAACATCGTGTGTTATAACTAGTTTCTTTGTTACTGTAAAAGATGTATTGCAGGCGAATACATTGCATAATATGACGCTAATACTATTGCTATTAGTAGACTTTGTATACGCTTTTGTTGATCGTCAATTAAATCTTATGACACTGTTGAAAAGACATGCTTTAATTAAAATAGTTTAACAAAACATTATACAATTTTAGCAATTGAAAAAAGAATGTTTGAAACATACTCTTTTAGGGAAAAGTGGTGTATTATCATATTTTGTTTTTCATTGCTATTTTATTAGCCAGTCCATTGTTACCATACTGTTGTTATCGCTACTCCTCCCAAAGGAAGACTGTCTTGAAAATTTACTCACATATACATCGTAATGTCTTGTTAGTTCGAACAGAAAATGGTACTCCTTGGCGAGACATTATGGCCGCCACAGTGACCGTGTATAAAATCTTGTGTTCGCCATACCCCTGAAACATGGCTATATCGAATTGGCGTTTTAACGAAAACGACTTTCTTTATGTCAGTAAGTAAAAACGGCGTTAATCAGATATCTAATATGCACATTTAGAAAATTTTGCTACCGATACTCCTCCTGAAGGGATTGACATCAACATGGGCCAAGGTGGCCATCTTCAAAATCTTTTTGTTTATACTCCTCCTGAACAAATGGTGAGACTCTTGTTGTCGATCCTGCTACTGAACGGTTTGTCATATCGACGAAAACGAGGCCCATATAAGAGCCAACACGGCCACTACGTTGACCATCTTAAGACTTCTTATGATATGTACCCACATTTGAATGGAAACAACAATAAAATCTATTAAGGAAACAATAACATATTTCTTGGAATGTATAATTGTTCCTGTATTAAATTAGTGTTGAGCCAACCTATAAATTTATTGTCCTGTCGGCCATCCTGAAAATATCTATATGGTCGCATCTTAACTGGTGGCTGTATTGGAATGGATTTCATTAAAACTCAATAGTATTTTTTTATACCTCACCTCTATATAGGTAGATATACATGGAAATGACAAGGTTATTCCGTCCGTCAATCATTCTAACCCACAGACAATTGTGTTAGCCCCACTAGACGTACTATTTTAGGTGGATTGTCATTAGACTTCGTAAATATTATGGATGTCATCCAAAGATGCACGTATCGACAAATCACTTCGTTCATGCAATTTTTGTAGGTGTTATGGTTCTTGTTATCTTGCAAGTAAATGCAGTGCGTTGGAAACACCTGTGACCACAAATGGACTATCAGGTTTCATCGTATCGCGATAAAACTTCACAAATATACTGTTCATCATCTCATCATGCGCAGATCGACAAATTACATCCCTCCTGAAATAATCTTTTGTCTTGCCGATGGAGTGTATCGTGGAATCTTACGAATCCAATGAACCTAAGAGGTTCCGATGGATTTCTCTGTGAACACATTATGATGATCATATGAAGATGTACATAGTAACAACACATCGCTGTGATTTCGAATAATATTGCTTCAAAGCTATAGCCCGTTTTGATAACAGCTCGATGTAGTGTATGGTATAATCGTTTGAACGCAACTAATCACAAATATTCAACTAGACATTTTTTTTTCTAATACTCGCCGTGAACCTTTTAGGAAGATATATTCTTTATCTGTATAAAATACCGTTTCAGATCATACAGCATTGTCAGACTTTAATCATTCTGCAATAAAAAAAAAAATAACGTTCGCAATCCTAGTGGTATCTCAACCATTCTTTTTTCGAAAATCCTAAGTAACAGCTTGGAGTTGTTCCATAGCAACTACCCGCTGGAGAGGGGCTAAAGAGGTTAACTTTGCAGAGAAAGGTACATTATTTATTTACAATACTGATTTGTCCACTCTTGTGTAGCGTTTTCGTTTCCGTTTAGCCCCTGCTATTTGCTTCTTGTACGCATAAACTTTACATATGGAATTCTGGAATTTTGCCAGGAAATGCATCATAGTGAACACTAGAACCTCATCACAAGAGTTCATAACTGTGACATCTATATCAAGCTGAAGTGACGCTGGTAAAACTTTATAAGTTAAGCTCATTCTCAAGTTATCTGCATGCTAGAATCATCAAACTAGATAATTGTGTTAATTTGTATTAATACCACACCCTTGTAACAAAAGAGGGTCATTTTGACCTTTGTTGCACATTACATCCTGTAATTAAATCTGGAATCGTGAAACTTGGCGAGCTGAAGCAACTTGATCATTACTTCATCCTCGTTACAAAAGTAATGAAAAGTTTTCCACATGTCACGCTTCCTTGCCTTTTGTGTAATTTTGTTTTAATATAATTTCTCAAGCTCATTCTAAAATTTAAAAAACTATATAATTATATGCATCTCTCTAAGTACTTTTATGTTTCTCTATGAGTACCACACCATTGCGAATTAAAGGTTACCGTGACGTACTTTTGACATTATATCTTGCTAAGATTGAGTATTTGAACAACACTTTCCTCATATAGGTAGGTTAATGTGGCCCATATTTGCATAGATGACGTTATATCTGCAATCATGATATTAAATTACGGGATGCAGCCCGATGAGTTCTATAACAAAGTAGACACTGATCCTTATTTTACGCTTCACTGAATTTCGTTTATTTTTGTCTTTGAATAATATATCAAAAGATGTTTAAAAGTTTATTTTTCAAGCACTGTTGATGCTAAAAGCACTAAACTAGACGATTGTATCACACACATAGAATAATAGTGGGTTATATGCATATCACATTATTCTGCCCCAAGTTAAGAATTTTGAGTTTTCCTTGTGATTAAGCAAACTTTGGCATGCTGTGTAGGTATTATCCTATCTAGAATCATGGATGTTGGTGAGGGTATGTATTCCAATAAGCACTATTCTCACATTGCATAATTATGCTATTATAAGTCATTTTTTAATGTTTTTCTGATTTGACTGATATTTTGTATTTAATCTACTATTCGCAGGCACTATTTATGCTATAATCGAAAGATTATTGATGATATGCATCTCTTTTAACACCCTGCCATTTCAATAAAGGAAGTTCATTGCAACCTATATTCTATCTTGTACAGGCTGTTGTTACGTTTTTGCATTTACTTCATGCCCACAAGAATCCGTTTCGCGCTGCATCTATACTATTATACTTATAATCACGAAACTTGGCGAGGACATGCATCTTTATATGTAGTACACATTGTGCAAAAGAGGTACTTGTGACCTATATTTCATTTTTTCTGTGCGTTTGTTGAAATATTGTGTTTAAAGTTCATTTATTGGGTGCTCATTATGCTAAAATTATAAATCTTAAAAATCGGATGTATCTCTGTCAGTATTATGCATTAACAACCAACGAAGTCAGTGGCCTATAATTTTATTCTTTACTGACGGAGGTTGAGTCTATGTGCTTAGCTCATCACTGTATATACTGTATTAAAGTGAATTAGATGTAAGAACAAAGAGAGAAATAAAACTATAATTCTAAAATAGCTGTCTGTAATGTAAGAAGGAAACAGATAACATGTCATGGATGGTATGCATTCAATATAGAATTGATGAATAAATTCAAGGATGACATTTTCGTGAATTTCATCGTGCGGTAACTGTAAAGAGAATACAGGACATGAAATGACCTCATAGCGCACTGCAAAAGGATCAGTTTAGGGTGCAGTGTCTTGGCCAATGTTTAGCGCTGGGTTTTAGTTTTAGGTTTTGTTGTCCTTCCCTTCAAGGGAGATGGGTGTGGTCTGGTCTGTTTCTCTTTTGGAGTCTCTGATTTTGGCACTTGTTGTCGTTTGTCCATAAAGAAAACAGGCCCGTGTGACTTTAAATGTCTCTTGTTTTTGTGTTCCAATGGAGTTTTCTTTGCGGGTTCAACTTTGATCGCTGTTACTTGCATTTCTAATGGAGCCGGTCCAGACTCCGGTTTACTCTTTTGTTCCATAGTCACGCATGATAATTTTTTATTAGCCTGGGTCTCTTCAGTCTGCGTCAGTTGTCCCAGTTACTCGATCTTTCCTTCCATCAGTTGTTGTCTAGGCAGCATAACAGATATGTCATTGTCATGAGGGAAAACATTGCTGCAATCCATATTATTGTCTCCTTCATGCTTCTGCTTCATCTCATATCATATCACCGGAAATATATTTTCAAAGCTGCGATTTGGGTAGAGTTCATCTTGATCTGTGTCAGCAGCTCCTGCCTGTGATTTACCTGAAAATATGATAAAAAGCTGGATCCTTCAATGATTTGGAAATATTAAAAAGCTGGATCATTTCAATGATATTATCAACATGATACGTCAACTATTATGTTCACACTCTGGGCAGCGACATGATAGTACTCCTTTTATCATTTCTATTTTTTATTTTCAAAAACCTGAAATAGACATGTGTTATCAAACCAAAAACTCTTCGGTCAGAAATTCTTCTCTTTGCGCGAACTAGATGCAGTTTCAACCAGACCACCAGCACTGTAACTTTTATATATTGTTTAAATGAAATTATGTTACTTTCTAAAAATCAATTTGAAGTAATGTTCAAAATATTAAGCATTCAAACAATACTTTAATAATATTGTTTAAATTAAATGGTGTTGTTTTAAGCTACAATTATTTCACAGTTGTGGTTATCTTTCATGTACAACTTTAAAGATTTACCATTTAAATTAAAATAAGATCTTCACTGAAACATTATATACAGAATTAAAATACTGTTAATTAGAGGTTCTTACTTTTAATTCAGTCTTATACAATATAGAAACATTATGCATAAAGCAGTTTACGGTCAAAATCTGCCTTGATTCAAATCAAACCATTATTCTCGATACTTTTTATACCGCTTAATGTCATCATAATTTAAAAGAAAATGCTGTCACAAAGATCAGGCATTGATTATGTTGGTAATACAGTGAGTTTAATGAGAAAAAGCAATTTAAAGCCGCTTTTTTAAATTTTGGATAAAATGGCACGTTAAAGCAAATAGCAGTCACTATAAAGTACATCTAAGCATGAAATATAAATAATATATTGTCATTAACAGACAGTTTTAACGTTCTCTCTCATATTATAAAAATTTTCATAGTTTTAAAGAAAGTTTCAGATAATACACCTTTTTGAGCTATCAAGTAACTGGAATAACCTTTACCTAAATTTAGTAATGTTTATTCAAGCCATTTACCAAAATAGACGTGACCTCTGCCATAACTGGATTATCAATAAAATTCCTCCAGGATAGCTCTGTACCTTGCTTCTCAATAAACAAAACGTTTCCTTGTTTACAACTTTGAATCCGTCAGAAAATGTTTATTACAATTTCTTGTTTTATAATGTTTACCAATTTTTTAGAAAGGCGTTTCCTTATTAACCTAAAATACTGTTTATATAGTATATTCAAAATATTCACCATTCAGCAGTAAAAAAAATAATGTGTATAAGTATATATGCCACAATTCAGATCTTACAAGAACGGCCTTTGCTTTAAGCCCATAGTTTACTGTGATTGACGAATACAAGAGATAGCTTAGATCCTGGGTCCAAACATATAAATTCACATACGTATGCAAAATCTCACTTCATTTCAACCAAGTTTTCTTTCTTGATCCTAGGAAACATTTTGAAGTGTTCTTGGTTCAGATTTTCTGTTTAGCTCGGTTTCTTTGCAACCTATACAATAATGTTTTCACTGGGATCTTGTATCTAGATGAGTATACTACATTCTCTTCATAATCCTCTTTCAGTACCACACCCTCGCAACCAACAATGTCTCTGTGACCTATGCTCCATATTTTCCCCGGGTTAGGTTTGAGGTAAACTCAAGATCCCATAGGTTTCATTTAACATGGATATCTACTGTTATACATAGAATTATGAAACGTGGTGAAGTGATGTAACTTGATCAGAAGTGATGTAACTTGATCAGTAGTATCAGTAGTATACATTCATTACAAACGTAAATCATTCTGGTTTAAATTTCACGCTGCACTGACTTTGGCTTAACTTTGTTTCACGTTCATTTCTCACTTACTGTTAATCTTGAAATAATTAAACTAAATGATTGTTAATATATGCATTAGTATCAAACTCGCACAACAACAGAAGACACAATGTGAACTACGTCTGATATTTTACAGGCTTGGGTCATGTTTAACTCTTAGCTTGTGACCACGTGGGCTTCCAACTTGTAGGTACTATTCTATCTGTAATCATTAAATTTGGAGAGTCTGTGGATCTCGATCAGTATTACCTCCTTATAGGAGGTATAGATCATGATGGCTCATATTTTATGCTTCAGTGACCTTTGTGTTCAATATTCATTTTAGGCACGTGTTATATACTAGAATCGTAACATCTTGATGATATGCATCTCTGATAGTACCTCTCATCATAACCTATATTCCATCTTGTGCTGTTTTTGGTTAAGTTTCTGTCTTTCCTCATGACGCCATAAGTTTATGGAATGCTATATACATATTATTCTTGCTAATATTATGAACTTGTTCCGGAAATGCATCGTGATAAGTTCTACACATAATTTTTAAAAAAGGATTAAGACACGCGTATTTCTTTTTTTCAATGACTTATTCTGAAAGTTTCTGTTTGAAGTTCATTTAATAGATGCTGTTATGATCAATTTATTAAACTTCATACCTGGATGCATCTCTGTTACAGCTGCAACATTTGAACCACAGTAGGTCAATGTGGCCTATATTTTATGCTTTACTATCATAGGCTACGTATTTGTATTTAGCATAATACCACATTGATGTTTCATCCTATCTTACACATCCGTAAAAAGCATCATAAAAAGTATTATCCATTTTGCAAATGCACGCAGTTTGTTCATGTTAATGTGAGTATGTAACGTTTCTAAAAGGAAAGGGTGATTGCAATCAGGTCACAGGACTTTATGATAAAAACAGTTCTAGACGAAAACATTCAAAAACAACCATTGTTATCTTCGCTGATAAAAAGGATTATATTGACATTACTCATCAATAGTAGATATTTTCCATCTATAATGGTAACCAAGTAAACGTAGAGATATCGAATGTGTGCCATGTCGTATTTGTGCACATTCTCTACGATGGGATAGAAAACTTATTTGTACAAGTTAGCAAACGTAAGGGAGTGACTATAAAATACTAATGTTTTGTGCCCGTTAGGTTAGTGGTGAGTCGTGAATGATTTTGATTGAAAAAGATAGTTGTTTCTCTTGAGCTGAAGACTGACACTAAACCATGGAACTATTAAGGGAATAACGAAAAACCGAAGCATCTAATGTAAATCTGAACATAAAAATACCTCTGACATCTAAACACAAAAATACGAATGGCTCAGAATTGGGCTACAAGCATTTAAATTCAGTTTGCAGCACATACTAGAAAACAAGGACAAAGCCTATTAAGAATGCATGGAGTATCACCCCCCTCCATCAGCATTCCTTTACAGATCTGCTGTAGCTGTAAGGACTGCATCATTATCAACATGTTGCTAAGTAAACAAAAACATATAATAGAGACATAAATTAACTTTTAAAAATAAACTGCCAGCTACGTACATAGGCATACTTATGCCTCATAAAGCACTTCGAGAAGAATAGTTTCGGGTAAGGTTTTTGTCAAATCTTGGGGCTGGTGTTTTAGTTTTGGGTTCCTCTTGTTCTTCCTTTACCTTTTGACACCTCTGTTGTAGACGGTTCGGTAACAGGCATCAGTGTTTTATCTCCTTATTTAATCGAAATACTTTGGACTCCAGTTAACAGTTATACTAACCCACATATCACTTTCTTACCAGATGGTGTCACCTCAGGTTCCATCAGTTTATTAAATTGCTGAATATTTAATTCCAACTGGTGTTTTATCTCCACTAAATTCGATATGCCATGTCAATTGTATCACGGGAAACCTGACTGCAATCCAGACTGGACTCTCTTCGCCCCTCCAGTGCCATTTCAAACTGTAGCCGTTGGTGTAGATTTTCCAGCCACCTTTGTGTTTGGGAGAGTTCTACTTGGGATAAGTCATGAAACACATGCTGGGATTTACCTGTAATTATTATGCAAATCTCAAATGCTTGAATTCTTTTCAGTAACATGATGTATCAGATGTA
Source organism: Megalonaias nervosa (assembly GCA_016617855.1). NCBI lineage: Eukaryota > Metazoa > Mollusca > Bivalvia > Unionida > Unionidae > Megalonaias > Megalonaias nervosa. Next base: position 18,218 of record JAECUM010015792.1, on the reverse strand, counting down.
CTGTGCAAAGTTTCGCTTCCGATGCATATTTCATTGTTCTCCTTTATTTTGCAGAATCTAAACTGTGTACAGCAGTAACTATGATGGACATCGAAGCATCGAACATGCATAATATGTTATTATTAAGAGAAAACGGTTTTACAGTTTCCTCTGATATTATAATTATTTTTGAAGTTTCAAATATCACATTTTTCTCAACTATCAAATAGATGCAAAAGCCTTCTCTTAAATTAAGATGCATTGTTTAATCAAGTCATGCCCAAAATAGAAGTGACCTTTGCCGCAGTTTGGTAATCATTTCAACTCCAGTAGTGATAAGAGTCGTTGTCACTCCAAGGTTAATCAAATATGGTTTCTAGGGATGTACAAAAGGCATTTGAAGAAGATTTAAAGAACGCTGGTTGTTACGAAGAAGGAAAACATATAGGACATCTGCTTTTGTCACTCTGTAACAGTCCTGTTTTGCAAAGAATAGTGTAACTTGTGAGGATGCCCATGTTGACGAGTACTACAACTTCATCATGTGACTCATGATTGAAATTCAATGCCTTTGGTTAAGTTGTGCAATTTAAGTTTTTTAGTTGTAGAGTCATCAAACTAGACGACTATATGCAGGCCTATAATTATCATACTCCTACGTAAAAGGTCAGTGTAACATTTGATATTTTACTGCCGTAGGTTAAGTATTTGGACTGATAATAATATAGACTTGTTTGCATCGTCTATAGTTATCGGGATTCATTGAATCTTTGGGAGACGATGCACCTTGTTTGGTACTACACACTCATGTCAAAAGTACGTGAATGTGGGTTTTATCTACGCTTCACTGACTTGGGTTTAATTTTGCTATATGTATGCTTCTCTAGCACTGCTCAGGTTAGAATTATATAACTCGATGGTTGTAAGTATTTCTGATATTGTCACGTTCTTGCAACAAAAGGGTCAGTATAACCTATATTTGACATGTTACTGACTTAGGCTAATTGTTCTCCTTTTAGCTTATGCCCATATACGTTTTCGACATGCTTTGTAGGTACTATGCGATCTAAAATAATGAAACATGGTAAAAAGATTATCGTAATGAGCTTTGTTTGATCTTTTCTCAGGAACTGTTGATGACATGCATCATCATTAGTACTAAACTCTTAAAACAAAGGAGGCTTCTTGTGATCTTAATTTCATATTTCATTGGCATTGTTTAAGTTTCCGTTTTCAGCTTATTACAAAATGAATTTTGGGAATGTTTTGTGCATGGTGTCATACTCATAACCATTAAATGTCATACTCATAACCATTAAACTTAGTAAGTGTATGCATTTAATAAATAGTACAGCATTATTGTAAAATGATTTATTTGCGAACCAATATTCGTACTGTAATGACGTTTATTTTGTACTCACATTAATTATTTGCATTTGGTTCATTTTCATAGATAATATTCCCTACTTCAGTACATATACAGTGTAGCTTACAAACTTAGCATTTCTTGTCAAGTGAGTTGAAAGCAGCATGACTATTTATAATATATTGTGATGGGATATCCTCCACAGGGTAGGGACCAACACTTTATTGGGGGGGGGGTCTGGGATTTTCTTTCAAATCAGTATTTGTATCCGTTTAGTTTATATATGTATATAATGGATATACAATCAAACCTGTCCAAACGGTCACCTGTGTACAGCAGTCCCTTGGTCACAACAGCCACTCAATTCACACACTTTATAAATGCTATGTATTCAGCGGTCATTTGTTTCCTAACCAAACAATGGTTACACCCTGCCTTAAGCAGTCACTGGAACGTAACAGCAGTGACCACTCCAAATATGCAAATTAAACACTTCTTTTGTTTGAAGAGCAATGCGTTGTTTAGATAAAAGACCCTCATATGAGTCAATGTTTAAGCATTTCATATCGTGATTGTACTTACCGTACTCCAGTCACAGCGTCAGTCAAACTCGAAGATGTAACATGTTGGCGTCGAAAGCAAGGCACTTATTATCCTTACAGTTGAGAATCGAATCAATTTGTTTGCTTGATGGTTGGAAAAGTAGTTGTGCTATCGCAGAAGAATGGTGTAGTGGTCATGTGACTGAGTATATAAAATAAATTATTTTACTGCATCCATTTCATATAAGGCTTAAACTGTTGATGCTAATCAATGTAATTACTGATGCCTAAACTCTGCCTCTAAAAGTGAACAGAGTGGTTGTCACACAAAGAGTAATAAAAATGGATTTGCAGTAATAGTAGTTTCTGAAGTAGATTTTAAGAACGATGATTTTGAAAAAGTAAATAAAATGTAGGACATCTACTTTGATACTAAGGAAAGTAATGTTTTTCTTTATTGTTTTGTGCTTTTTTGCCCTGTTCCAGTGGACGAAATTTCTTCTGAAAAGCTTTGTATATGCAATTTATATAATCGTTGATTACATTCAGATCTAAGTTATGCAATCAATGTTATGCCTGCACGTGAACAATATCAGTTATCCGATTAGAAGATCTATAGTATTTGTTTTTCTCCGTGTTCAACATTTTTCTGCAGCTTTAATTTTAACTGTTCAGCTGCCTTCTCTTTCGTCTCCAACGAGCTGTTGTTCAGTTCAAGCTTATATTCGAGGTCTTCAAATGACATTGCCATTTCATAATTTAGTTTGATTAGCTCTTTATTTAGTTCACTGTTCTTCTGCTCTGGGTTCTTCTATTTCCTTATGTGCGATTATCTGTTTAGATCTTTTATTTATTGCATTTACGTCACTTCTCTCATTCATTACAATCGCTGTTGTCTGAGTTGCTCTAACTACACTGCACATTCGTGTTTAATTTTTTCCACTTTTTCTTAAAGTATCACACGTGGCGTTGTACCCCTTCTTCCAGTAAAATTGTTTGCACATACGGATCTGTTCTATAAACATTATTATTCATTTGATATTCAGGCAGATGGAAAAGCCATTGCAATTTGCCATGTGTCACGCTGAGTGTTTATATTTAGACTTCGTCTTTCCTCAAACTCTAGGTCAATTGGAATTCCATTCTCAATGCTATTTAAAATTTACAAAAGCAGTAATTTGTACAAAAGAAGATGAGAAGAAGACCCCAAAAACTGATAGAATGTGATTTTTTATCAACAGGATAGATGCAGCATTTCCAGGTACGTTAAGAATTCAAATATGCAAAGTTTAACTAATGCTACCTGCCATTATTCAGTAATTATTAAATTTTGAAATAGAGCAATTTATTGTTAACGAAACGGTGTCACCTTTTTTCCATTCCATTAAGCTCTTGATATGTTCATTTGCTTAAAATTATATTACTAAGAATAAGTTCTATGTGTTTGGATATCTGAATTCCTCTTTTCAAAACCATTCATTGTTTTTATGGTTATATAATGGATGTCTCATTTTCTTCCAGGTTATCACCAAAGGGTCCACAACTGTATTTTAGATCTTAATTTCTGTAAACGTCGACCGAATAGGAAGGATTGTTTATTAAAAGCTGAAAGAGCATACCATATTAGAGGATAGTCTCAATGCAGAAATGTTTTTCACTTTGATCTGAGTAGATAAGTTTTATATAGATATTTATTTGTTGCTATTATGTCATAGATGGAAGGAATATAGATACAAAATAAAAATTTTTAAAGAAAGAACTGGACAGATAATATGACATGGTTGGAAAAAAAATTAAATACTGTTTTCATGAACAAATTATGAAGTTCATGAACTTTAAATACTGTTTTCATGAACAAATTATGAAGTTCGTCCCAGATTTCATCTTATCATTAACTGTGAAGACAACACAATTATCACAGTGAGTATTAGCAAAAGACAATTATCTTGTAAAATATGATTGCACCATTCGTAGATGTTTTTGGTATAGAGACATAATTAAAGCTTTCCAAAAGACGATTGTCTCTCGGCTACGGCTTAGAGAATAAATGTACGTAATAACACCCTTTAAAAATATCACCTTTTGAAGGGAAGTCTTTTTGGGATCTTATATTTTACTCTGCGCTGGTGTTTTAGCTCTAGGTTTTACAGTTATTCTAAATTTAGCCCATTTTTTGCGGGGTGTTTCCCTTTTTGGAACAGCTAAAATAGTGAATAGACATCTATCGTAGAAAGGGAAATTTGATATGTTTATGTGGTTACTTAATAAAAATCATATCGTCTCCAAATTTACAGTTTTCTTTATTACCTATGCATCTTACTTTCGTACCAGATTGTGTCACCTCAACTAGCTTCAGTTGCTTATATTGCTCAATCTTTCCTTCCAACTGTTGTTTTCTCTCCAGTAAATTAGATACGTCAATGTCAATTGTATCACGGGAAATCGGACTACAATCCATACTAGAGTCTCCTTGCCCCTCATGACCCATTTCAATCTTTATCCGCTGGTGTAACGTTTCCAACCACCTGTGTGTTTGGGAGAGTTCATCTTTGGATTTGTCATCAGTCTCTGGCTGATCTTTAACTGTAAAAATTTGAAACAGTTCAAATCGTTAATACTTTCAGCAACATGTTGTGCCAAACGTAAAGTGTAAACTTTAGCCTGTGGCCTATGTTTTATTTATCTTCTTATGTTCAAAAATGTAGACGACGCATAGGTCATGATTAAAACAAAACTTGGCGTCTGTCAGAAATGATGGTCCTTACATGAATCAGATAGAATTAAAATCAGTCCATCAACATTTTGACTTTCATGTATTTTTTACATGTACAAATAATTTTACATTAATTTAAAAAATACTCATGTCATTCAAAACTGTTTGTTTTAAGCTACAATTCGTTCCCTGACTTTAAATCTTGATGTAGAAATGTAAATATATTTTTATTTAAATTATGCAATCGCCGGAAATATTTGGAAATATTTCATTAAATATTGAATTATAAAAGAATTAACAAGATATAAACAGTTTTGAATTTTTTTTATGTTATAAACACTCTTTTCAGAAGTATTTACATATTTACGAGATTTAAAATTTTGCATCTTTGAATAGTCTTTTCTTAAATTAAAAAAAAATCTTTTTGAATTTTGTCATAACCACATCCACAACTGGAATATCAGTTCAACGTTTTCAAAGAATTATCATCTTGCTATTTGGAAATACTTTTGTCTGGATTAAAACTTTGAATCTCTCAGAAAATGTTTACAAGAATATATTTTCTAGGATGATTGCCACCAATTTTCTAGAAAACGGTTCATTATTTGTAAACATAAAATATTGTTTCAAATCTTATTGCATTTGTCACGTTTAATAACGGGAAGAAAACTAAGCTGAATAAGACAAGCTTTAACAATTCATATTTATCTAGAATGAACTTGCATCAAAATGATTCATCAGGCCACAGTGGTTTACTATGAATTGTATTAACTTTAGCGTCGGGGTCAGCGTTTGCTTTCACGGCTATGAAAATATGTGTGTGTTCCGCAACATATCTCAACATTTTTTGTTTGCAGATGATATACAACAAGTTGGAATGGGTTACACAGCAGCTACATGTTGGGGAGAGAGCTATATGTGTGTACATTATGCTTACATTCTTGGTTACGCTTTTCCGTGTAACTCGTACTACTTGCACTCTGTATCCATATTGTTATACCTTGCGTCATGAAACTTGTGAGTAGATCGATACTGACAGTGCTATCCTTTCTATAATGATGAAACTTGGTAAGTGGGTTCTTATGGCCCATATTTTACGCTTTACTTATTTAAATTAAATTTTGTGTCTACACATCACTTCTCAGGCACTTTTGACGCTAGAATGACAAAGTTGTTGATGATATGTATCTTTGCTAATACCACACCCTTACAAGAAAAGAAGCTCATCGTGTCCTATTATTATCCAGTATCCTATGAAATCGTTGCAAAATGAGTATTTGGCATGCTTTGCGCATGTCATCGCATACAAAGTCATGAAACATGGTGAGTAGAGGCATCTTGTTAAGTACTAGAACAATACCGTATAGAGGTATTGTGAACCACTTCTCATGTTTCAGTGACATTATTATTATTTAGTGTTGCACTTTCATGGGTTGATTATTTGCATTTTGTTCATTACCCTCTAGATTCATATATGGAAGAATGTACACAGAAGTTCTTTTTCTTACCATTGGATCTATATATATATATATATATATATATATATATATATATATATATATATATATATATATATATATATATATATATATATATATATATATATATATATATATATGATTTATTCGGAGGCAAACTGTTCATAGTAATAACTATCCAGTGTGCTATATGTTACACTTAACAGAGTAAATGTGTCTCGGACATGTGAACGAGCTTAGGATATAAATGAGTGGACTGTATGCCTCTCATACGACATCTCAGATGCTATTGCTAACCAAAGAAAACACTGACATACGCGGTGTGCCTCGTATGATGATCATACTGACTGTCACTTCAAGATTAATCGTATCCGGATTCTATGGATGGGCATAATAGCTTTTTTGAAGCAGAGTTTTAGAATGATGATTTTTGGAATAAAGAAATACATTGCAAGGCCTCTAATGTGATATAAAAAAGAATGTTTTTTTATGTTATATCTTTTATGCCCTGCCATAGTGAAATTCCTTTCCAGACAAGGTCTCTTTAATATGAATTTATTTTGTGTATGACAATCTATGTTTATAATGGCTAACAAAAGACGAACTATGTAATCATTCTTTAATATGTTCTGATCATTCGTTTCCTATTCTGTGAATAGTTTTTGTTTCGATATTTTCTTGCATTTTTCGTCTGCCTTCTCCCATTCCTCCAGTGTTAATTGCTTACATTAATCTAAGTTAACGTCGCAGTCATGTATCATTTCTTCCACTTTTCTTACCGCAGCACATGTAATGTGGCTTCTCTTCTATCAGTAATTGTATAGTACAAATTAATAACAGTTAATGTGCTTAAAACACATGGTCAAATCATCAATGCCACTGTCAATGGTATGAAAGTTGATTGTTTTAAGACTACGACAGGGAGCTATACTATCGGCGTTGGCATTAATTTAATATTTAGTCAGATGGAATAGAGATTGTAGTTACCATATGTCAAAATAAGTGTGTTTTATTTAAATTTATTTTATCTTTCCTCAGACTGTGTACTTGGAAATCCATTTTCTCTACAGCTATTTAAAATTTACAAAGCAGCAAGTGACACAAAGGATATGAGAAGAATACTCCAAATATTTTCAGACTATGCAATTTTTCTATATATAGAATGTCACGGAATAAGGCAAGAAAATAAATTAGTGATGCAATGGAACGATTATATGTAACTGATGCCATTGACGCGTACAGTGTTACCTATATTAGTTTTATTTTTTTACTTTGACGAACAGTAACTAAGTATAAGGTGCATCTCGATGCATGTCGTTCGCAGCGATATACCACATTTCCTGATGGGCACGGGTACTTTAGTCTTGGGTCTTGCATGTGGTTTGTTTTAGTACTTATAGGATGCGTATGCTATGAGCGGGAAATGCGATCCTTGAGAACGTATCGGTTAGTCAATACTTTACAGGCAGTTTACTACAATCACAGGGCTGGCAGTATGACAGCGTAGCTAACAAAATGTTCAACGTGAATGCCAATATAGCCTATGCCAATATAGCCTAATGGTTGGCAAAAGGGCAGCATTGTTGGAAACGAAGCAACATAGTTAGCAATAAAGCGACATGCTTGGCAGCAGAGGAACCAAGCAGTCAAAAGAGCAACATATTCTGCAGTAAAGCAAAGTAGCTGGCAAAATAACAACACAGTGGCGTAAGCGGAAGAGGATGGATGGTCAAAAGGGTTTGTTCAAAGGATGTTAATTTTGAACTATGCATTTAGATCTTGAACTGTGATTTTAGATTGTCAGTGCATATAGTTATATGAACCACACGAATCTTTATTAATAACATGTTCACAGTATGGTGAAAATAAAATTCATTAGTTGTGCATAACGACGTTAATATTGTATCATTGGTATTTTTTGTATTCATGAGACAGTCCAGCTTCATCTTTTAAATTAATGTCATGGCGTGTAAGGCGATGAATAATTATAGTATACGTGTTTGTTTGTTGTTGATTTTGAATTATTATATTTCTTATCTATTTCATTATTGCGTTAATATTTATGATGAGGGTTTGAGACTCTCATAATTCATTGTCACAAGAAAAATTTATTTGCATACATAGTGTTCGGTGTTTTCACTTAATCCATATCCATTCGGTTCCTATCTTGTTACATAGAATAGATGGAGGGACATTAAAGTATGACTCTGTTCAAAATTCAAGCATGCAAAGTTTGATAAATGCTATACCCTTAATGTCATTATTACATTGTGAAAAGAGCAGGCTCTTGTAAACGAAACTATGTCACCTTTGTTCTATTCTGATAAGTGTACGAGCTCTTAATATGTTCATATACTGAAGGTTATAAGACACATAATTGGTTGGATGTGGTTGTATATCTAAATTCCTCTTTTAAAATCATTTAATGTATATATGGCTATATAATGGATGTCTCATCTTCTTCCAGGTTATCACGAAAGGTCCACAACTGTAGTTACGATCATAATTTCTGTGAACATTGATGAATAAGAAAGATTGTTTGTTAAAATCTTGAAAGAGCAAACCATACTAGAAGATATTCTCCGCATCAACAATGCATATACTATATTTTTCATCTTGATCTGAAAAGATAACTTCGACATAGGTCTTTACCTGTTGCTCTCATGTCATAGACAATTTGCTATGATAATAAAAGTTCTGGAGGAGAACATAGTGCATACAACCATAACAGCATTACCATATTCTCTGATAACATCAAATCCACAACATTGACAATAATGATCAATACTAGATGTTTTATATGACCTGTCCACCTACTCTGGTTACCATGTGAGTGTTGATGTGCCTCGTGAAATATCTATGAAACGTTCCTATAGTGGGATAGAAACACTTTTGTTTGTAGAAGTTTGAAAAAATCAAAAACAAAGTTTTTTTTTTCAATAAATACCGATGGCACGTGTCGATCCGGCAAGTGACAATGACTACTGTTTTTTAGCTGTAGAACTATGTCAACACAAAGAACTGTCTTGAAAATTTCAAGAAAACATTTCATGAAACATTTGAAAATAGAAATACCGAAAATATTTAAATAATAAACGAATGAAAATAAACTAATATCCATATTCTAAAATGACATTACAATTAATGTTTCTTTATGACAATGTTGAATAAAAATTTTATGAAACGCAATTTGCAACCAGCAGTCTTAAGTTAGTACTGTTGTAAGGGATCTGATACTTAAAATATACCTTTGATCACATTAGTTAAATACGATGTGTATCACAGCTTGACATTCCAAAACCACTGAATATTCTGTTCTTATATACAGATGCCTATCACAAAACTTGTATGGGATAAATGAATTACAGTAATTGGAGCAAACTTTCTTCACTAGTACATACACAAAGATGTATGCACTTGTTTTAATTCTTATGTTGTAATTCAAAAATCCAGGACATGTTAGCAATTTTCAGCACAATGATGATTGTTAGAATTGTGCAATATGAAATATATTTTATTACAGCTATAAACCAGAAATTACATGTATCACAGATAAAACAAAGTGTGAAACATTTCGCGAAAGCAGATATGTACATTTTCAAACTTTTTTGACTGCGCAAAATGCATTAAACCTAGATATACGGAAACTAGTATATTTGTATTTGCCTCAATCAGTAATCTGCACGAATATTATTTGCATACAGCAGGCGCTGTATTATTAAAACTTTTCACTGCTAATTCACGTAACTTATGTGTTTTTCCAGGTATATGTAAAATGAATACAAACAATGTACATTAAAAAGTGCAGCACTATTGTAAAGTACACAATCCGTTGAAATAACAAGTCATACAGTTGTTTCCATCACTGAATAGAATAAAGCTAACAAGAGCAGACATTGAAGTTATCCTAATATTGTTGACTGTTCTGAATGACGTAAGCAAATGATGGTTATCAAAAAAAAAAAAAAAGAAAAAGATCTTTTTTGAAAAGTACATTTTTGTTCATTTCAAACCCCAAAATGGTAAAAAGATAGAAGGAAAATATTATAATTCTAATTAGCTGTGTATAAAGAAGGGGACAGACAGAATATCATGGCTGCAACAAATTCAATGTGGGACTCGTGAACAAATTAAACGATCAAGTTAGTGTCGAATTTCATCTTGATGACACCGTAAAGGCAACATAATTATCAAAATGTTTTAAGTCAAAAACCTTATTTCATCGTGCAAGCTTTGAAGATCTGAGACAATAAAAGCTGTTAAAATACAAGTGTCTACCGGCTATAGGCATAGGGTTTATAACAAGTACCTAAGAACATACTGCAATGGGATTACGCCTGGGCATGTGTGTTTGGTTAACTCTCGACGCTGGTGCAATAATTTTAGTTTTTTTAATTGTCTCAAAATTAATTATTTGTACTTCATTTTGTTTCTCTTTTGGCACTTCTAATTCTGTTTTTTTTTTTTTTTTAGTCTTATGCATAGTCTTATGCATCTGTTATTGAAATGGAAATTGGATCTGTTTCTCTGCTTACTTAATTGAAATTATCTCGGCTCCAGTTCGCACGTTTGTTTATTACCTATGCATCTTACTTTCTTACCAGACGGTATCACCTCAGCTAGCTTCAGTTGCTTATATTGCTCTATCTTTTCTTCCAACTGTTTGTTTTTCTCCAGCAAATTACATATAGCAGTTTCAATTGTATCTCGGGAAATCGGACTGCAATCCATATTGGAATCTAATTGCATCTCCTGCCTCATTTCAGACTGTAGCAGCTGATGTAGCTTTTCACAGCCACCTGTGTATTAGGGAGAGTTCATCTTTGGATTTGTCATCAGTCCGTGGCTGGGATTTACCTGCAAATATTAGAAACAGGTCAAATCATTGAACACTTTCAGCAGCATGATGTATCAAATGTAGTGTGGAAATTGTAGCCTGCGAAATGTATTCTATATCTGTTCTTATTTGCAGAAATGTAAACGACATAGGTTATGATTCAAACCAAATTCAAACCAACAATGTCATCTGGTCAAAACTGTGCTCTTCACATGAATTTGAAAATATTTTAATCAGCCCACCAACATTTTGACTTTCGTGTAATTTTGAACAGAAAATATGTTGTTATGTATTACATGTAAAAATATGCTTTAAAATATTTTCAGATATGTTATTGGATTCAAATCGGCTCCATTTAGAGTATAGGGCATTCACTGTTGTCTTTTCCTGTAAAGTATTTTTTTTTTTAAATTCGTTTATATCATGCTAGAACTGATCTTTATGGATTGATTATAACTATATTCAAACAGTAAATATTTCACTTTGAAATAAAATATTACTTTGAAGTTCTTAATTTTACTGAAAACATTTGAACGATAGGAATATTATACATGAAGTTGTTTATGGACCTACTTGTCGTTGATGCCAAACAATTGTATTATAAATTCTAGATACTATTTTGAACTCTAGTGTTATAAGGTCTTTTCTAATGTCATCTATATTCAAATCAAAGTATTTTCATATGGATCATTTATTGCTTATGTTAGTCACATTCTTAGCTGTGACCAATCTCTGATGAAACGTAGTACTCTAAAACCGTTTCTTTCACAATGGAGGAAATAAATTCAAGCAAACACCAGTAACAATGATATTTATCGAAACATCAAACATATAACACTATTATTCTATTCAAAGACAAACATGATTTGTATGTTTACTGTGATACTACAAACATCATCCAGAATTAATAACGAGGATTCAGATAGTATACCTATTCTGATCTATCAAGTAATTTGAAATACAATGTATAATTAAGAAGCATTGTTTAATCAAGTCATCAACACAACTGACCTTTTATTACACATGAATTAACAAATCCTTCCAAATATGTATTAGACTGGATGTTTTGAGGTGAAAAAAGCTTTTTAAATAATTTTAAAACTTTGAATTTCTTGAAATACTTATGACGATTTCCTTTTTATGACATTTGTCTTGAACGTTTTAGAGAGGTCATTTCTTGATCATCATGTGCAGTAGAAAGAAACAAATTTATGTAAGCCATGATTCAAAAATTCACATTTTGCAAGAACCCCATTAAATCCTTTCGTCAGGACAAAATGGTTTAATATAATTTATAGAAAAAAGAAAGAGATATTTATGTAACTCTTTCGTTGGCGTCCGTACATATAAATCCCTATTTATTTGTAGAGCCTCACTGAATCCAAACTATTCTTTCTTCGCAGACCATAGGAACCAGTTTAGAGTGGGTTTCATAGCACCTACTCCTAGGGGACTTACTTTGTAACTACATGTACAAGGCTTTTGCATTCTTGATTATGCATTTCCGTATAACTTACGTTTCTTGCAATCTGAATGCAGAAATCATTAATCTTAGGAGGATATTCATGCTAATAGACGTTGATATAAAGAAATAATTCAGTTTTGAATTCTTTTATATCTTTTATACAGACACCAACATTACGTCGTCAAGGTCACGTTTATCTGGATATATTAACTGCAAGATAATGTTTATAGTGGCTGCTGGAGACTCCAAAAAACATCGTAGAGGTGACCTATGTAATGGTTCACTGAATTCTGACTTTTAGTGAATGTAGGTAAGGTGGACAATACTATGCCTGCAAGGGGTTTATAAATTATAAACTTACCTAAATGTCTGATGGATCCTCTATATTTTTCTGGATCGTTATTTGCATTGATAGGACTATAATTAAAAGCCAGTCCATCTCCAACGTCAGGGTTACATTTGTGGGAAGCAACACTTCTTTTCAGTTCATCTAGAGTCTTGTGCTTTTCTCGATGATAGGTACTTGTCTGCAGTGTTTGCTTTAAGTCTATAATTTATTTCTGTTTTAGTTCCAAATCTTTGCTTTTCAATGCCGTTTCATACTTGAATCTGAGTATCTCACTGTCAAGTTCACTGATTTTCTTGCGCAGATTTTGATTCTCCATTTCCTTTACTCTGATTTTATTTTCAAAGTCTTTGCAGTCATGTTTCATTTTTTCCTCTTTTTCTTGAAGTAACACATCTAACTCCGCTCCTCTTCTTCCAATGATTTTATAGCACAGGTCAATATTAGTTTTTAGTTGATTAGCTTGCTTGATCACGCCATCCATGCCTTCTTCAAGACTTTCAAATGTGATTGTACCATGACTACGACAAGGATCTGTTTTATCGGTTTTGTTATTCGTTTTATATTCAGTCAGATGAACAAGTGATTGTATTTTGTCATAAATTAATCGGAACTTTTCTTGATTCATATTTTGACTTACCGCAGAATACACGTCACATTGAATTCCATTCTCTATATGTATTGAAAATTGAAGAGCATAAATTTAGATAATGAATATGACACGAAACATTCATAAATGGTGTAATATGCATATTCATAGGGAACACTGTATTTTAGCGACATTAAAATGGTTATATTATTATATGTTGAAGAAAAATGGTATGTTGCTGCGAAGCAAACAGTTGTGACATTTTCTGACTAATGTGGAATGCATCAATTCATAATATCTACCTTTATAGAAGGTTATTTTCTGCTAGGAAGTTTTGTTTGCTTGTTATATATGTTCGCATTCTTTTTGTAGATCTTATTTCATCTTTCTTCATACCATTAAAAGCATATATGTTTATAGTATGGAGATTTCAATCGTTTTCATGTTATATCGTGTCAGATATGCGAAACTATTGGCTTAATCTCCAAGGCCAATATCCAAAAGATGGAGAGGAATTGTGAAAATTTTATTCGCATCTACAGACATTCGATATTAAATACTCAAGCATACTTATCTTTATGCTATCTCAAAGTTGAAGTAGTTGTATGATATTACATATGAATACATGAATTCACTCCATGCAGACTGGCAGAATAAACCTTGTGTTTTGTTAGAAAATCTCGGAGATTGAATTTGTTCATTTCAGATACAGTTCAATCAGTTAAGTAGTAGTTTTACGCAAGTTTATTGACCGTTAAAAGCAATATGAACAGAAAACTCGGGAAAACCCTGGGAGGTACCACCAACCCACGGGAACCTTTTGGCAAGCTTTCTCAGATACCAACATTGGCTGAGCCGAGACTTGAACCCGGAGACTAACCATGAAAATGTATAAACTGTTTTGCCTAGGCAAATGGACACTGATATCAATGTTTATATGCACATAATAAGATAATATACTTGGATTTTGGTGCCACTTAGTTGAATTCTGCAAGGTGTATGTAAAGTCAAAGTAATGGTTCCAGTTGCAGTGGGAATATATACGTTTTTCAGAGACGAAACAATTTCATCATAGAGAACTTCTGCAAACCAAAGGAAACGATAGCACACAATTTCGATTTGATGCTTTATTTGTTTCAAAATTAATCAGGGGGAGGAGAGCACTGTCTAACGAACAATTCTTATCTCATTGTTCCATATGTGATATATGATTTCTTTAGTCCGTGTTCTGCTAATGCAACTCAGATATGTGCCTACATCAGAACATGAAATGATGGGTGGCTGGAAACGATACATTATAAGGGGTCCTTGTCACTACTGAAGTCATTGTGATGGTCCGTGAGAAATTTAACATTTTTAACTTACATACTGTTGAGTCTACCTGTGAAGTTTTACTGGTCTTGAGATCCTGGAGATCAGACTTCAGTTTATCAGCTATCCAGTAATATTGTTCGGCCGAGTGCAAGCACAAATGCATCTGGTCCCTATTTTGGCAGCAGGCTCGTTAACATGTACCTCTTCTCTGATTCTGTTGTCTGGTACTAAAAATGCAACATAGCCCATACAGCAAATTTAAAAAAAAAACCCATAGAAACTCTTTGTTGTTGAGAAAGACGAGGTACTCATAACACTTTTCTGGCGTCAATGGTCATGGTAACATTTTCATTGTGTTAAAGGTTTAAAAGTAATGTTTGCACGATGAAACCGAATCCCTGGTATAATATATTCCATTCCAAAAGTTGTATCTTCATATGCTCATAATCTATTCTTCTTTCCAACATAATGACAGTGCCTTTGATAGCGATGACACTCTCCTTGTTAAGTCAGTTTTGGAAACTCTTTCCGTATTGGGAGGTTTCACAGGTCTAACAGCCTGATTGTTACACTGAATAATTTTTTAATCATTCCTAAGCTTTTCTCACAGAAAAGGATGTATATATATATATATATATATATATATATATATATATATATATATATATATATATATATATAGCAGGTATATATATATATATATATATATATATATATATATAAAGAATGCAAATCATATGGCGAATAACAGCCCTTTCAAGCGCACTGGATCCAGCAAGGGATCACGTGTGTCAGGGATTGATTGAGATAGATGCAATAAACTGACGACGAACAGTGCAAAACTAGTATCTAACTAGCCTGAGCGCTTTCGACTCTTAATGAGTCTTTTTCAAAGGCATATACAAAACATAGACAAAACAAACGAATAAAACACAAAAACTGTTGCGTTTGCAAAACTCTACATGGCTGTTTCTACATGAATTAAAATCTTTAGATATATTATGTCTCAACCAGCCTATATCAACTTGTTGCGGATACTGAAAAATATCGGGTTAGTACCCCCTTTTAGCGAAAAGGAAGTAGACAAATATTTTATTCATTTTGAAAACGTTGCTGAAAATTTGAAATGGCCAAGGGAGCATTGGACTCAATTATTGCAATGTGTACTTTTCGGCAAAGCCCGAAATATCTATGCATCCCTGTCAGTACAACAGAGTTCTGATTATGATTTGGTTAAGGAGTGCATCTTAAGGGGTTATGCGTTAGTCCCTGAGGCCTATCGGCAAAAGTTCAGAAACTATAAAAAGAAGCTGGACAGACTTACCTTGAATTTGCTTGAGAAAAAGAGCAGTTATTCGAGAGATGGTGACTAGCCCAGAAAGTTGAACATGATTATGAAAATGTCAGACAACTTGTGTTACTTGAAGAGTTTAAGAACTGTGTCCCTAGTGACATTAAGAATCATCTTGAAGAGCACGAGATTGAAACCTTGGAAAATGCTGCTCTTGCTGCTGATACGTACTCCTTAACTCATAAAGTTCCTGTTGTAAGCAAAACTTTCACTCAGCAGTCTACTGGTAGAAAGGTATTTCAGCCTAATACGACTCCTCCTAAAATTCAATCTGGCACAACTTCTAAAAATCAAACTTCTGATAAACTTGATTCAAAATCCTTGTCTATTCCTACCTGTACCTATTGCAAGATTGCTTCAAGTTGAAATATAGGCATCAGAATCAAGATAGACCTATCCCAAATGCTCTTATTTCTAAGAGGTCAAGGTCACGGTCATGTATTGAAAGCAATACATTTGCTGGGTCTAATAAACCCCAGTCTAATTTTATTATGGAGAATTATGAACCATTCATGTCGAAGGGTTCTATATCACTCTTGGGTGATTCGGCCAATCCTATCCCTATTAAAATTTTAAGGGATACAGGAGCTTCTCAGAGTCTTTTTGTTTCAGGTATTTTGCCTTCTTCTGAGAAGTCCTGTTCTAATAAGAGTGTTCTCATTCAGGGACTAGAATGCGGCTTTGTTAATGTTCCTCTTCATTCTGTAAATTTGTCATCAGACTTAGTTTCAGGACATGTGACAGTCGGTATAGTGTCTAACTTACCGGTTGAGGGCATTCATTTGTTGCTAGGCAACGACCTTGCTGGAGACAAGGTTGTGGTTAATCCACTTGTAACTGACAAGCCTTCTTTGGATCAGAAACTTGATCCAATTGAAAAAGAATTCCCTGAGTTATATCCAGCTTGTGCAGTTACCAGAGCTATGTCAAAGAAAGCTCTTGAGAATGATTTTGATAAGGAATCTATTCCTTTAGCTGACACATGTATTGGTCAGGCTTTTGATGAGGTCACTTTCACTCCTAATTTGGATCAATCAAAAGGTATTGATCACAGTGATCCTCTTTTAAATACTCATTCTCTTTTATCTAATCAGGGTGATAAACGACAATCGCTTGTCGTCGAACAGGGAAAAGATCCTGAGATCTCCTGTTTGTTTCAGAGGGCCATTAGTGAAACTGAAACCACTGAAGTACCTGTCTGTTATTTCATTAAAAATGGAATTCTTATGAGAAAATGGAGACCTCCCGAGGTACCTGCTAATGACGAGTGGTCAGTGAACTATCAGATTGTAGTTCCAAAATCTTACAGACAGGAAATACTTAGTTTGGCCAATGAAACTCCTCTAGCTGGTCATTTAGGGATAAATAAGACTTATAACAAGATCTTGAGTCACTTTACTGGCCGAAAATCAAAAGTGATGTTTGTAAATTTTGTAGATCTTGTCATACTTGTCAAATGGTAGGAAAACCCAATCAGAAGATACCTAAGGCTCATCTGCAACCAGTTTCTGCATTTGACGAACCATTTAGCAGAATTATGGTAGATTGTGTTGGTCCCTTACCTAAGACCAAGTCAGGCAACCAATATTTGTTGACCATTATGTGTGCGTCAACAAGATTCCCAGAGGCAATTCCTTTGAGGAATATTAAAACCAAAACTATAGTAAAGCTTTGATAAAGCTTTTTACTCAATTTAGCCTTCCCAAATCTGTCCTATCAGGTCAAAGGTCAAATTTCATGTCTGGAATTTTCCAGCTTGTTATGCTTGAATTTGGCACTCCGCAGTTCAAGTCAAAAGTGAAACTATGGTTTCAGAAAATTTTACTTGAGAGAACATTTGAGTTTTGTAATTGAGTTCATTCTCTCTTGCTCATTCTTCAAAATTTTCTTCAAGTTAGATTTTATGGCCCTTACAAAGTAAAAACGAAAATGAATGAGTTAAATTATAATATTAGTACTCTAGTCTAAATAAATTAATGGAGTACTACTATATTGAAAGAGATAGCCAAGTAAATCATACAATTAATTTAGTTGTACCTGTCCCACCAACTGAGGATTTAAGTGAAAAAATTCAATTGGACACCGTTGATCTTGGAGCAACAAATCTTCGGAATTCGGAAATTATGAAAGATCTAGACCAGAAACTTTTACATTTGCAACAACAAGAAAGAAATGAACTTAAACAGCTATTATTCGAATATGAGCACTTGTTTCCGGATATTCCTACGAGGACAAACA
>JAECUM010015791.1:66298-77180 GCA_016617855.1 Megalonaias nervosa | reverse complement strand
AGAGAGAGAGAGAGAGAGAGAGAGAGAGAGATTGGTAACAAGGAGTCATCTCTGTTGAGAGAGAGGTTTCATTGATAGGTTTTTAACCTTCTTGCTATGAAAATCACAACTTTGCTATGGGAGTAAATCTGGACAAAACTATGAGCATGTTCTAAGACATCTTTACAACAATTTTAATCAAAATTTGTTAGGCTGTTATGAGGAATTTTAGAAATAGGTTTTCCATATATTTGCTACGAAGTCAGACTATTGCTATGGTATCACATAGGACATAATTTTGATAGAACATATCCCAAGAAAAAATCCTGCAAAGTTTGATTGAAACTGACAAATGTTCTAGAGCATAAGTTGAAAACAGATTTTCCAATATAATTTTGATTGAGCATGTCTGAAGAAACATTTCTACAAGCTTGATCAAAAATGGTTCAGCTGTTTCCTGGTTTTGTTTTGGTATTTTATGGCATAGCAACACAAGAAGGTTCTCGAGTGCTGATGCAAGCTGTGTCAAGTGCCTTTCCCCCTGGATGCACAATGTTAGCCAAACTTTTCAGTCATTCTGGAGAAACAAAAGGCGTATGGAAAATCAACTTTCATCTTTTCTGCTTTACTGAAGAAGAAGTTGAAATAGGGTTTCCAAATCATTGCTGATGAAGTCACAGCTAACCCTGACACAATTTTGATGAGGTATATCCAGCTAACAAAACATTCCTAACAAGTCTGATCAAATTTAGCTCAGCCATTAATCTAGATAAGTTGAAAATTGGTTTTCTATTCACTTGCTAAGTAAGCCCAGGAGGTAGTGTCTGACAGGAGGTAACAATGGGGCTGCTTCCATATTTAACTCACCAGAGTCAACAAGGATTGACAGCACATTATCAAGTACACTCTGTACAGGAGAATGGCTGGGTCTCACAAATGCCCATCAGAGGTGGAGGTGACATACGAGTACTCACATAGAAAGTAGGAGCTCTGTACTAGAAGTTCCTTTGGTAAGACAAGATCACTGGTCTTTCCTGGGTGGAAATGATGACACACCTCCAATCTTCCTGGTTGATACCACCTGACATAGGACTAATGGCACTGACACAGCATTGGTTCTACTCCAGGTCCAGTAGTCCGTGAGGCATAAATAACCTGTTCTGTTCAGGTGGAGGGACCCACATTCACTAAGGATTCATAAGGATAATATGACAAGGAGATTTGAGCAGATCCCATTCTCTAGTCTGAACCACACTGGCAAACCCCTATTGCTACAAAGGATTTGATAATTGAGTGGGGAGAGGGGGAACTCAGCTTGAACACTATCCCTGTACCAAGTGGCCATTATATGATGACTGGTGAACAGTGATTGCCATTTGGCATGGAGTAGCTTGTAGCTGGTGACTGAAACAAACTAACTAGTAACCACTGCTTGGTGACTGGTCACAAGGACAAAGTGACCAGTGACTGGTCACCAGGCACGGACTGGTTGGGTAACACAGATCAGAATATGGTTCATCTAATCCATCTGTGTGGTAGACACAGTGCTGCTCCTCCCACTCAGAAAGGTGTGTCATATTATCAAGAAGTGATGGGTGTGGTGCAGCTCCTCCCTTGTGCGAGGGTGCAACACACTATCCAGGATGTGATAGGTGCAGCACAGCTATTCTCTCTCTGTTATGTAGTTTTTAAGTAACATTGGCCTTTTTGGATTGCAGATCAGTATCATTTGTACAAATCTGAATGATTTTCATGCAAAGAAGCTTTCCGTCACATTTAGTAAAATTCTGTTCAGCAGTTTATTTTGAGGATGACATTATTTTGTAGGTTTTTCTGTATTTAATAAGAGTGTCCCTATTTGAGGGCTGAGGCATGTAAAAAAACAAAGCAAACAAACAAACATTTAAAGGCCTTCATCTGTTGAGTGTTTTTTGAAAACAAGTCATTTAATATTTTTCTGTTTTGAATAACAGTTGTAATATTTGAAGACAGCTTGGCATCATCTATTAAAAAAAGAAAACATTTATATGTGTTATAATGCTCCCTGCCAAATTTAGCTGAAACTGTGCCAGTAGTTTCTGCAAATTTGAAAATGGCAAATGTTGACAGATTCATAAAGGACACAGGCCTCCATACTACTTGGCTTTATAGTCAGGTGAGATAAAAAGTAAATAGGGTCAGCTACATATGGACATTCTTTAAATGGTATAAAATAAATGAAAACAGTAAAACATAAAATCCTTTAAAAACATAGCTACATTCTGGATAAGCAGAAGTCATCGAATTATGTTTTCTCTTATTTTGACCTTAACCCTAAGGCAATGGCCTTGGCAATAATAAATGACATACCTTCTGGCCAAGATACTGAATTTGCCAAGTTTTATGAAAATCTCTCCAACCATTACAAAGTTAAGGGCCAGTCAAGCAGATGCTAATGAACATACCAACAATGCCACAATATAATGCACCTAACTTAAAATAGACACAGTGTTTCTACTAGAATTGTGCTATTACTGGTACACTGCACTGGCAAGATGGAAAAAGTTGGTACAAGACCAATTCTTACCGGTACAAATGCTAATCAGTCAATCTCATCAATGCATGGTTTAACACTTGCATTATGAGGGTGGAGAAAATTATGTTGTAAACAATACTTTGGTGTAAGACAATGAAATGAATGAGTTTCTGACCTTTACAGGAGTTGCATTTGTATAGGACAGTGTTACAAGTCAATACCATGACACTATAGTCAGTTCCAAACAGCATCGCAAATTTTATCATATCTGTAACTCAGTAAATTATCAGGTCATCATAATTAAATGTAGATAAAAGTATCAAATTCATTTCAAAATGAAGTACTTAAAACAAATTATGTACTTTTAGTTACATTTTATGACAATGACCTGAAAATGTACAGTTACAGATAGGATAAAATTTGCAATGCTGCGTGGAACAAACTACACGTGTAATCCCATTCCAATATCAGCACTATCAGTCACCAAATTAATCAATTCACAATTAACAACTTTGGTTTAGAGTTCACTTGTAAAGTAAAATACTGCAAGTGCTTTCATGAATTGCTTAAATTTGTTAGTTTTAATGACTTGGTATGAGTGAAAACTTTTAACTTCAGCATGGCTAGATCACATGATTTAAAGTCATTTATAAACAGATACTGGCAAAATCCAAACCAAACCAGTCCCCAAGCAAACAAACATATGATTATTAATTTGTTTTGAACAAGGGTAAATAAAAACACTGAAGGTAACCAAAAAAATCAAACACCATAACAGAAATATCTCAATATTCAAGCATTTATTTCACAACTCGGGGAATATCAGTGATGGTTTTCAAGTCCCAGTGTAACTGATTTAGTGTTGATGATGATGCATTAAGTTGAAATATGTAATTACCCGTTGAAATGGAAACTCCTTGTTTCTTAATTTCTTTGCAGTAGTTTTTGATTTCTCCATGCCTGAATTTGAAATATGTGCCATAGATGGCAAAAACGCCTTTGACAAGTAATCCTTTGAAAGCAGAATGTTATGTTCATTGTCATCTGCAGCACTTGTACTGCCAACTGACATAGATTTATTATTAGTACTTTTTTTTTATAAAAAAAAAGAACTTTTTTGTTCACTGTGCCATGTACAGATTATTCAATGCAAACAGAATGAAGCAGAAAGTGATTGCTTGGATTAACATCTATGAAACAGAAAGGAGTGCTTTAAATTTGTATTGTTTCATCTTTAATCAAATATCAAACTCTTGCAAAATATCAAGGAGACAAGCCAACTCTTCTTCTGGTGCTGTGTTGTTGCCAACAATCACTAATCAAAGTTAGCATGGATATGGGACTACAACTGTATGAAGAGAAGAATCCGGATTCTTACAGACTTTGATGCTGAGAGAGTTAACATCCAAAACTTAAAACACATTTTACAATTTGTTGGTACATGAATACTGACAGCCTCATCATTTTCTGGTATGGAGGCAAACTTTATCAGTAAAATCCAGCATATACCGGTGTAATGGAACCTGATACATAGAAAACTTTATTTTGGGAAGAAATGGAGATTTAAGTAGTAAGCATCTAAATGTACATACCACATTTACCTGTACAATGTCCACATAATGGCAAACAGATGTATGGCTGCAAAATGCACCTGCAGATCAGTATCTACACCTTCATTCTGCTTATAATTTTAAGGGAATAACAAGGATCCAATGCGACATTATGCAGCGATGTATTGCTGGAGACTACTATAGTGCTTGCTGCAACTGTGACCCACTCTGGGTTCACAAGAACTTTTATTACTACATTTGACTATACTATAAGCATGAGGGATACAGGGGGCATTTCATGCTTAAAAGGCTTTGACCTGCTAGAAGGCTGTCAGAGGGCAGAGGAATAACTAAGTGAAAGGGCAAACACTACTGACCAAGTATGACAAATATTACTTCTAGGGTTTAGAACTTTATTAATGATATAGAAAAACTTCAACTGAAACTTTTATTATTCATGGTATAAAAGTATTCTTGAAAGAAAGGGGCAGATAGAGAGAAAGACTTGAGAACTTGCATGCAGACACTACTACAATGAATATTCATGATCGAAATACTAAAAACTGAAAAGTGACCAATGCTTTTCCAAGAAACACAGTAAAGTGAAGACACTATTTAAAGAAAAGCACGAACAATACTTACTTTGTCTTAATTTTGAGATACAAAATCAATTAGTCTCTTAGTGTTGAAAGGAAAGAGTACTAGTTGAAAAGTCTGAGAAATGGTCTGAAATTATGAAGCACATTTGCTTTTTCTTTACTCAAAATTCCTGATGAGCTATTTGTTAATCTAAGGAGGATTATGATCATCAGGGCATATGCTAGTAAATAAATAAATAAATACAATTGAGAAAATAGCTCAAAGTATTTTATTTTGTTCCAGTTCTTAACAGCCTTTTGCATAATTTTCATAAAGTAAGTCAAAATTAATTCACTATCTGTTCTTTTTCCTTTTAACCACACCTTTAATGTATTATTGACTATCGTATGTTCTGGAAATGGAAGTGCCCTTTCAAAGGATACTACTACCCTCTGATTATGAACCCAACACTCTACCTAATGAGCTACCATTGCTCCCTTTGCCCAATTTGTATTATTTCATATTAAGAATAATGCCTGTGATTGTATGAAATTCACTGTTAGTTTAGTATGTTGTTTCAGGAAAGGCACAAATAGCTATGTATTTTGTCAATATTTTTAGCCACAAAATCACTGCATTAAATGACAATTTAGATTTGAGAGAGAGAGTGAGGTTATTTAATTCTTTATGTTGTCTCTTTCAAACCATAAAGGTCATAAGGTATAATTTGTTGTAGATTGACAAGTAGGCAAGGTTGATTAATTTAGTAATATCCTAACTGTTTTGAGGTTATTGTCCGATGTCACACATATCGCTATGCATACATCCCTAATGTGTTTTTTTAAACAGCATGATTTGCACATTCTTCATCTTGATCACAAAAAGTAGTAGTAGTGACGCATAAGTATGCAGAATAAAGTATTAAGTTGATTCCGTTTCCTTTTTATACAATAGGCACTGCTTCGAACATCATGCATCAATTTATCTTACTTGGAAAAAAACATAATGATTAGATGAATTAGATACAATTTAACTCAAAGCAGCAAGCAGACCTATATTTGAAAAGAAAATGCAAAGAATTGTATAAGTTTTACACAAATTTTCAACTATCAATAATGATTCAAACACTAATAGTGGCATACTGTATCAATAATAGCGCACATTTGTCTGGATGTGAAATGTATTAAATTTCTTACATAACAGGGTTTGCTGTGAACTTTATCAAGGATCTGGCTTGGGAAGGTTTCCTGCACTGAGGTTGTTGATTTCAGGATTGCATGGGAAGGGTGTCATTAATTTTAAGTGAGGCCATCAGCCTGAAAAACTAATTATGTAGCCAAGTAATTAATGGTAGAAATTTTTGCCTTTCCTACAGGAAACCTAATAACGGCAATGATTTCAAAGTAAGGACTAAACTAAGCATTTAACTCAATGACAAAGATAATGTATCCTTTCTAGTACTCTCTCCTGTATTGTCATCGGAACTGATTTAGCCGAAAAAATTCTGGGGGAAACAAAAAAGAAACAACATTACTTGAATGTATTTGTAAATGTACCTCCAACATGCTTACATTCGGAAATGCATCTTAACTAAAAACATTACATCAGATGTATTTGTAATCCTCTGCTGACAAAACTTCTGTTTCTATAGTCAGTATTTATTTTTTATTAAAGCAAACATTTACAAACTACTTTGTATGTGTCTACTTTCCTCTGATTGATGTAAAATGATTCTCCAGTTATGATACACAAACAATTTTGTGCCGTAATCAAAGCTAAGATACTGTAGCTTTTGGATACTTAAATTTACTTAGCACTAGATGACAAAGATTATACTGATGTGATGTCAGAATCCATACATACATATATTTTATAAAATACCATTAACAATATAAACTTTTTTTTTTTTAACCTGCTTCAAGCATACATGTTTATGAAGGTCTATCAACAAAGATTACATCAATCATGAATGAATTTTGTTTTGTAAATTTAATAAACAACATTACACACAAAACTTTTTCTTTCCAAAGTGCTGTTTAATACTGTTGTCAGAAATTATTGTCAAAATATGTGTGAGATATTGTATTTGGCAGCAATGCACAACCATCACATGTTGCCTCTCTCTCTCCCTCTATAAACTATCTGAAATATTTTGTGATTTCATTTGACATTGATAATAATTTGCAATTCCAGGCTGACCAAATGTATGGATCTTTCCACCAAATACAGATCTTTCTTATAACGCTGTTACATTCATGAATAATCCAAATGTGCAGACTTTTCTCTAGATCAAAATAACATTGCTAAACATGCCATTTGTTTAAAAATCTTGCATCTAGCCTTTTGTTTTTCTACTTCTAACAGAAAATGAAGAGACAGTTTATTGATAATATCAAAGAACCATTTGCGATATTGATTTTTGTTCAATCTGGATTGTCTTCCAAAATTGTTAACAATAGTGATGACTTCTTGCATTTCCTCGAAAAGTCCAAGATTTTCTCAGGTGGTATGTCCTTGTTCAATTTCTTGAAGTATTTCATGTCAAAATACTTCTTTGTCTCACTGGGTGGAAATCGACATAAAGGACCAAAATGTGATCCATTGTCAGCATACACATTCTGGTCAAGGTTCACCATTCAGGAGGCATGCATGATGCAGGCATCTGTGCCTGATATACAATCAGCACAATACCACCTCATCTCTCTGACTTATTCTATATGAGAGATACCCATTCTGTAACAGTGGTTGTGATGTTCTTAATTTTATCTGTGAACTTTTTCATTTCACATAACTTGCTAAATATCATGCTGATTTACACAATATTTGAAGTCAAGATATGGAATATTTTATTTGGAGATGGGTGACTGCATGGCAGCTTTGGCTGTTATACCTGCCCTTAGTCTTCATACCAATGTGACTAGGGTGCCAACCATACAGAATACTGTTCCCAAATTGTTTCTGTAATATCTGGGATCTTAATGAGTTGTCAGATTTAATATTCTGCAAGGATTTCACTATGGAAAAGGAATCCAAAAGGACAAAATTTGTTTTTTTTGAGAGGTTTCAACATAGTTCATAGCTTTAAATATGGCTGTAATTTCTGTATTAAAAAATTTAGACTTTATCTGATGACTTGAGATGATGGCGAGTTCCAATGGAAACTCCAACTTCATCTCCATCTTTTAAACCACCTGGATATGTGGATATAAAGATACAATAAGAGGCTCTGATTTTGTTTAATTTACTCTGAGAAATGAGAGTATTTGTTGAGGAGTTTTTCAATTCACAAAAGTAAAATTTTGTATGGTTTTAATAACCATGGTGGTGATTTGGGAATACTGAATTTTGCAATATTTGCAACACTAAGGATGAAATTGTATGCCAAAAGGTGGAATGAAGTTTTGTTTCTGAACATACAAGGTTCAGGATTTGAGCCTAAACACTATATCATATGCAGGGCTAGATGGATTAAAAGATAGTTAAGTAGCATATTCGAGTGATTTCATTCGTCTCAGAATAAAGGTCACTGGCCACCTATATTGTACAAAACGTGTGATATTATTATAGTCATAAACAAAACGCATTTGTTATGTATGCACACCATAAAAATGTTTAATTAGACTTAAAAATCTGCTTTTTTAAATGAAAAAATTATTCGGCAATCTCTGTAAACAATCTGTAGTTTCCGCATGCCAAAAACGATATGACGTACATTTATCCCTTCTATTCAACCTAGCCATTCATGTGTTTAATTTCCCCACGTAACTGTCTATGTGATATATCTTACGATCACGCTTTTGTACAGCAAATATGGTGCACTGTGTTGCGTATGGATGTAATCAAAAGAGTGATGCTGGGAAAAAGGGTTCTTTCTTTTTTCGAAAGACCCTGTTTACCAGAAGAAAAGTGGATTCAAGCTGTGGGATCGAATATGGTGAGGGATAGGAAAGTTGTATCATTTATTCCAGATTATAGTCAATTTGGCCCAACTCGAAAGACAATTTGGCTCAACTTAACAATAGTTTCAACAAGTTCTTTTTCTTCAAACAACAAGTAGAGACTATGTAAGATAAGTTTTAGGAAAAAAATAAATTTAAACGAAACTGATATTCTTTCAGAGAAAATAATCATACCTTGTAATGTACATATATATGAGAGAAAACAAGCTGACATATCTTGCTCGTTCTAATTAAAATATTTATATACACTTTTATGCTAAAAAATATATGCATCTGCACAACGACATTCTCAATTTAAGTCTTCCGGTCAAATTATCAATATTGATTTATTAAACAATAATACTTAACAGATAATATTCTACAGAATATGTGTACATTTTTCTAAGGGTAGTGTACATGAGTTATTATAACGAATATATTTAATTTTAGGCTTCACGTTTTAACACTGCTGCATATAACACACACTCGATTACATATGAAAGAGAGAGAGAGAGAGAATAATGTTGAACATTTTGTCAATGTTGCTGCAATATGAAGCTCTTGCCAGTTAATTTTATTGCTTGTTTTCATTTTTCAAGTTGTCTTAGTGTGTGTGCATGTAAAATAAAAGCTTGTCATTACTAGTCAATATCGTCAATCATATTTGCTCCATTATTCCATACAAATAAGAAAGGAAATAATTTTGTGTTGAATTTGTGCCCCCCCCCACTTTGCAAGGTACAAAAAATTGATAAACATAAACTTACTTGAAAATAAAATGAAAGAAACTAACCTTGCATTGTTATCATTTATTCCTTCTTTTTTCATCATGCGAAATTTATTAAAGAAAAAAATATATCCACGAACTCCGTGTATGTAGTGGATGCCGACTTGCGTATGCATCCTTACTGTAGTGTGTATCGCTTATGTCAAATAACAAAATCACAAAGGAGATGAAAATATCACCCAACTGCTTGAAGGCAATTGCCATTCATGCATGACAAGTTAAAAGGTGCAAACTGACCAATACTGTATTATATCCAGGTTAACTATACGACGGTATCTTGCAAATTAAAATCATCATTTTAAAATACATCCACTGTGAGTGCAAATGAGAATCTTTTCGCTAGCATGAGTTACAGAAGTGTTATTAAAGCAAGTTATTGTTGTGTATACTATTTGCCCTGCAAACATCAATTATGATTACATCTGGCAAACAAATAGAAGCCCGGGTGATGGATAAACACAACTGGCAGCGAGCAATAAACTCCTTGCTTAAATTTTCCGACAGGATATCAAATACAAAGGTTATTTTATTACAAAGCAAGCCAACCCCAGAAACTGACTTTGGTATCTTTTAAGTGTGTCGATTTTTCTTATGAAGTCGGCCGATAAAAGGAAGCCAAGTTTGGTTCCTTTGGATTCTTTTAAGTGTGCCGTTTTCTTTTTTTTTAATAAGGTCGGCCGACATAGGGAAGCCAACATTGATTCCTTTTTACCTGTATTAACAGGAATTTCCAAAATAAATTGAAACAATGGAACAGTGTTGAAAGTGACACAGTCTAGTGCATATTGATATAAGGCTGAACAGTAAATTAGTTTTCAGTAGTTTCATCTAAATGTTCCCTATCCATAGTTTATAGTGTTTTATTTTTCAACAACAAGAAGCATGTACTTCATCTTGTGGGGTCAAATGTACGTCATTTCCAGGTGGCATCCTCTATAGGTGGGAAATCGTAGCTAAGGGGAAGTAACAGCGTTGTATAAGTCTATTTTGAGTAATTAAACTATTATTTCTTCTTTACACTTGATAATTTTTTTGTTCTGTTTGTGCGAGTATAACCACTTTTAATCATGTAATGCAAATCTGATGTAAACAGAAAAATGTTGGAGTATGGACAGTGACTTTTAAGTGATGGTTTATTTGCCTCAACATAGGCTCTCTGAAGTGGAAGTTCTACATGTATCCAGCCAGATTCTAAGTCTCAGACTTTGTATTATTCAAGCTGTTATATACACAATAGGCCTGTTCGATAAGGGTTGTTACTGCCCCTGACAATAGGCTCCCTTGAAGAGCTCTTTGGTACACTGAAATCAGAAACTATGTGCATGAATTTACAATCCCTATTTCTAGCGAGCAATGCTCCCATTATGGATGCATCAACTAGCATGCCAAAATCGACTAAGAAGAGACATCATTGCAGTGTCTGTTCCAATTATCGGGGAAAATCTTTATATGTAAAATGCATGATCAAGTCCAAATGTTGTCAGTTATCATTGCTGTGTAGTGTTTGTGTGTTGAGAGAGAGAGAGAGAGAGAG